>VSMD01121930.1:66382-112870 GCA_008750895.1 Mirza zaza
AAATATTAGCTGGGCATGGTGGCGCATGCCTGTAGTCCCAGCTACTCGGGAGGCTGAGGCAGGAGGATCGCTTGAGCCCAGGAGTTTGAGGTTGCTGTGAGCTAGGCTGATGCCACGGCACTCACTCTAGCCTGGGCAACAAAGAGACTCTGTCTCAAAAAAAAAAAAAAAAAAAAAAAAAAATCTCTCATTTATAAATGACCCAGTCTCAACTATTCCTTTATAGCAACACTAAACAGGCTGAGACATCCAGAGACCAGGAGGGAGATGAGGATGAGGAAGGAGGAAGCACTCACTGTGATGGGGAAGAGCCTGCCAGGCACCTGCACAACAGGGGCATTGCCGAAGTAGCTGGAGAAGAGCGAGATGTTGATGGTGGCCGACATGAGGATGACCTTGAGGTCAGGCCGCCTGGGCAGCAGGCGCCGGAGGACGCCCAGGAGGAAGTCATTGTGGAGGTGCCGCTCATGGACTTCATCCACGATCAGGACCTCGTACTGGGGCAGGCTGGGCTCGCGCTGGATTTGCCGCAGAAGCAGCCCGACTGTCAGGAACACGATCTTGGTGGCCGCCGAACGCGTGCTCTCAAAGCGGATCTGGTAGCCAACCTAGGGCGTGAGGAAGGCCCGAAGCCTTGTCAGGAGAGAACCCAGAGCCTGGGCATTAGCCCCTCACCATGCCCAAACAGAAAGTCTGAGCAAATGCCATGCCTCTGCATCAGACTCTGCAGGCCAACAGGCCTGAGTTTGAATCTCACCTCTGCGACCTGGGCAAGCAATGCCATGCGTTAGAGACCTATTTTTTTCTCCTAGGTGCTGTGAGAATTCCACGTGATAAGGCACAGAAAGTATCTGGCACAGTGCCTGGTGTATATACAATATTAATTAATTATAACAATAGTAATTAACCTTTCTTTGAGTCCTTACTATGTGCCAGGAACTACTCTAAATGCTTTTTGTTGGGCACAGTGGCTCACACCTATAATTCCAGCACTTTGGGAGGCTCAGATGGGAGGATCACTTGAGCCCAGGAGTTCTGAAGGTGCCGTGAGCTATGCCACTGCAGGTCAGCCTGGGTGACAGAGCAAGACCCTGTCTCTTTAAAGGAAAAAAAAAGATTGATAAGCATTTAGGACACTTCCAATTTTGGCTGTGAAAGTGCTATCCTGGTAACGCTAGTACCTTTGTCATCTGGCCCATATAGAAGCCAATCTGTAGATAAGGTTCTAGAAGAATCACTGCTAGGTCAAAGAATAAGTGCTTAACTTTTATCGCAACTGCCATGTGGGCAAGCAACCTATTCCCCGAGGTCACGCTGGGAAAATCGGGAACCTGGTACGTCCCACTCACCTGCGAGCCATACTGACTGAGGCTCTCGAAGCCAACACGCTTGGCCAGTGAGATGCAGGCAATTCGCCGGGGCTGCGTGCATGCCACGTGACTGAAGCCAGCAGCCAGCAGGTACTGGGGCACCTGGGTAGACTTGCCACAGCCCGTGTCACCAGCCACCACCACCACCTGATGCTCCTTGAGCGTCTTCAGGATGCGGGCCCCGTACTGGGCGATGGGAAGCGCTGCCCGCTCGCGCTGCAGTCTGGCCAGCCGCCCGAACGCCTGCTTCTGGCCGAAGTCCAGGTAGTGTAACAGGGCTCGGCGGAACTCAGACACTCTCTCCGGCGGCAGGCGCCTGCCTGGCCCCCGAGAGCCTCGCACATCGGGACCAAGGACAGACAGGTTGATGCGGTACCGAGGGTCATAAGTGCGAGGTAGGTCGGCCAGGGCTGGGACACTGTCCTTGCGATGCCCCGGGTCTTTCTCCTCCTTCCTGGAGGTCTTGAGATTCTGGAATCTCTGCAGGCGTTCAAAGAAGGTCCAAAACTTCTGGCACTCCTCAGAACCCTGACGGATACAACCCTCTTCACGGAAGAAGGCATCTTCCAAGAGGCGACGCGTCTCTGGACAATCCCAGTCCCATCTTTCCAGGATCTCTTCCTCATTAGGAGCCTGGTGGTGGTCTCGCCGATTCCTGCCCTCCCTTGCTCGGGGAGGAGGCATGGTGCTAATCACAATGCTACCACAAAAGTGGCCTTGGTTCCCATCACCTGGGCCAAACAGCTCATCTATTCCCCTCCAGAGTAGGAGGCCAGTGCCTGCGATAAGGAATTACTTTCTCTTCAAAAAGCTAATTTTCCTCCTCATTCAGGGTACAGGACCACTGCAGATGACAGGGTAAGTGGCCAGGGGCCCGGTTGACCTGGTGTTACATGGGGTACCTCATGACCCCTGCAGTGACCTCTGGGATGGACACAAGTTTATACTGGGTTTTCAGGCTCTGGATGCTTGGGAAAGAGAACAGAAGATATTCAATCATTTTTTTAGAAATATCTGTTAAAAGCCTGCTGCTTCTCGAGCACTGGACTAGATCCAAAGAAGGTGCCTGCCCCATGCTTGGGAGTCGGGGAAGGATCCCCAAAGGAGGGGCAGTTTGACCTCAGATGTAAAAGAGGAGTATGGGTCGAGTGGCCAGTAAACGGTAGAACTTCGCTGTAAGAGGAAGTAACACAAAAGAGGTGTGATACAATGAAAAGCATAAGGCAAGGGCTCTTAATCAGCGACTCACTAAGCTTCAGAATACTGAAATTAAATGCAAAATTTTGGCTGGGTGTAATAGCTCATGCCTGTAATCCTAGCAATTTGGAAGGCCGAGGCGGGAGGATCGCTGGAGGCCAGGAGTTCTAGACCAGCCTGAACAAGAGTGAGATGCCGTCTCTACACAAAAATAAAAAAAAAAAAATTAGCCAGGCATGGTGGCAAACACCTTTAGTTCCAGCTACTTGAGATTGAGGCAGGGGTATCACTTGAGCCCAGGAGACTGAGGTTGCAGTGAGCTATGATCACGCCACTGCACTCCAGCCCAGGTAACAGGGCAAGATTCTGTCTCTAAATAAATAAACGCAGAGGCGGGGGAGAAAATAAATAAATAAAAAACAAATAAATAAATGCAAAATTTTGCAAGTGTTATGTATGTATTATTTTTGCCTACCTGGTACAATCCGTTGCCTTTTCTGAAAATATCCACCTTCCTTTGGAGAACCACCCTTCTTCTATTCCACACAGTTCTGAGGGCCTTTAAGCCAGAGAACCTCTACTGGTTGGACAAGTGACAAAGGCCTAGCCAATCAGCATACTCTATTCCCCCTTTAACCAGTGATTGGCACAGGGAGTGAACACATGACGCAAGCAGCGCCAATCAGGGCTCTTCTCTGGAATTTTGCTTGGTTACTAGGAGAAAAAAGCTCTCACTTTTTTGTGATAAGTTTGACATAAACCTGGAGCTGTTTGTAGCAGTTCTGGAACATTATAGTCTTTCCTAGAAATCTACCCTAGAGAAAAGCTTGCACATGGGCACAGTGAGGCACAGATAAAGATGGCTACGGAGCAACTACAGGGAGAAAGGAGAAAGATGGAGAGGTGGAGAAGCTTGGCAGCATCATTTAGTGCCTAAGGCTTAGTTCCCTTCTCAGCTACACTAGAAAATGCCTTTTTGCTTAAAGTTGGGCTTTTTTCAGCTGAAAAAGTCCTAACTTATAAAGAGCATACCCTCATATGTGCAATTTTCTGGAGGGAAGTCCATCATTCAGATTCTTAAAGGGGTTTATAATCTTAAAAGAGTTCAAAGCCTTCTTTGGTAAAGGCTTTGGAATCAGGCAGATCTGGGTTTGAATCTCAGCTTCATCATTTACTAGGTGTGTGCCCACTGGAAAATTAACTTGGGATGGTTTTTTTCATCCATAAAATGGAGACAGACCAGGTGCACTGGCTCAGGCCTGTAAATTCTAGCACTTTGGGAGGCCAAGGCAGGAGGACCACTTGAGGCCAAGAGTTCCAGACTAGCCAGGGCAACATAGCAAGATTAGTCTCTACATAAAAATAAGAAAGAAAAATCAGCTGGGCATGGTGGCGCACACCTGTGTCCCAGCTACTCAGCAGCCTGAGGCAGGAGGATCACTTGTGCCCAGGAGTTCAAGGCTGCAGTGAGCTGATATCACATCACTACACTCCAGCCTGGGGGACAGAGCAAGACCCTGTCTCTATTTAAAAAAAACAAAGGAGATAATATCCATCCCAAACCATTGCAATGTTTTATCACCTAGCCTGGTGCAAAGAAGCTAAATAGTAACTAGTTTTTCCCCTACCACAAGAGATGACTAACAAGGGGAAAACAGCAGGACAAACAGTGGTAAACAATGTGGAAAAAATTCCACTCACAAGGCCACAATTCCCCTTCTTAATGGTATTACCAATGCTCCACCTACTCCGACTTCAATCTCTCAAGGGCCATCATGGAATAGTTCAGGGACTGAACCTCTGTGGGAGGCAGGTGGGCAGGGGCTGGGGGGGGGGGGGACAGGACATATTCAGGCCAATCCTGGAAATTACTAGAGCCAGGTCTTGTGAATTGGCAGTTGTTTCCCACACAAACAGCAGCCCGTGGGGAGTGTACATCACTTCCTGCTAAACACCTGGGCTCCGTGAGGCTATGGCTGCATCACCCTCCTGTTCTAGCACAGAGAATGAGAAGGCCTTAGAGGGCTACTATGACATGAGCCAGTGATCCACAGAAAAGGACAGCGATGACAAAAAGCAGAGTGTTCCGTTCCTCTCAGGCTACAAACTGCCCAAACAGGCTGGGCTCAACTTAGAGAAGCCCATGCTTCTCAAGTTTATTCTCTTAGGTTTCTAGATTGTCTAGATCTTCTAGTTTCTGTGTCTCTCACCATCTCTTGGCCTATTTCTGCTAGGCCTGTGGCCATTTGTGGGTGCTGTTTCCCTCTCTCCTCCCAGGCCTTCATCTTCAGACCTCCTCTTCTTTCAGCCCATCTTGCTCTCCACGCTCACCCCTCTTCCCTTTCCTAGTCTTGGTCTCATTCCTCTTCATTTATCTGAGTCCATTTTCCAGTATGATTTTTCCTGTCACCCAACTGTCTCTCTCTTCATCCCTCCAGTTCTCCACTTGTCTTTCTCCATCTCTTTCTCCTTTTCTGTTCTAATCTTTTTTTCTGGCTCTCCATCTTTGTCTCTCTCCATTTCTCCATCTAATACTTTGTCTCCCAATCGTCTGAAGCTTTAATAACAACCAGTGCCTATTTACTTGCTTCCGCACCTGTTCTAAATCACATATATTTTCTCATCACACTTTTCTCACAACCGTGAGAAGATGCTATTAGGCTCCCTATTTTACTGAGCCCCGGAGACGCTAGGTAACTAGTGACAGAGGAAGAATTCAAATCTAGAGATTTGGATTCCACTTCCTCCTTTCTCCATTTTCCCCAAGATTCGCCACCAACTTTGTCGGGTTCTCCCTATTTCACTGTCTCCACCTTTATCCACCAGTGTCTTGCTTCTCCATTTAAATCGTTCTGGGAACACACCCACTTTGCTGGTGTATCTCCCCAGTCGACCTCACATTTGACTTCCAACAAACCTGTATCAATTCTTTAAATTAAGATAAATCGTTCCCCTCTTCAGTCTATCTTTGTGCCCTAGTGTCCAAGCTACCCGTTCTACAATTTCCTCCACGTGCTGCGACCACACTTCTCTCGACCTCGTGGCCTCTGGGAGGCTTTCTCTGCAGAAACCCATCGGCCGCTTGCCCAGGGTCTCCCTAGCTTTCAGCTTTCCTCCTCTCTCATGCTCCCCGTCTTTTGGCCCCTCAGTTTCTCGAAGCTTCTTTTCGTGCCGCCATTTGTCTGGGGCTTCTCTGTCCCCCAGGCTCTCTCGGAGATGCTCAGGATCCATCTTCGTTCGCTTCTAACCGCCCTTCGGCTCCTTCCCACATTTCTTCTCATCTCAGAATATCCCTCCTTCCTGGGCTCGCTTCCTGACTACCTCCCACCAGGTCCGACACCAGCCGCCACCGCCCGCGCCCCTACGTCCGCCCCACCTCCCTCACCTCGCTAACCGCCGCGAACGCCTCAACTTCCGGTTTCAAGAGCCTCCTTCCGCGCCCGCAGCCAGTCCTGCGCCTGCGCACGCCGCCGACAGAGGAGCCAGTCGGGAGCTGCGGGCTGCCCAAGTCCCACCTTTGCGCCTGCGCACAGTACGCCCCGCCCCGCCCCGCCTCGCTTTGGGCGGAGCCGCAAGTGACTGCGCCCTCTAGAGGCCTGTGGAGGCGTTGCGATGGAGACATGCAAGCCCCGCCTCCCCCGCCCCGGGGCCCCTAGTCCGGGGCCCCTAGTCCCCAAGGTGCGGCCACCTGCACCGATAGATCGCTAGGACGCTGGGGTTTTACCCCAAGAGAGATCGCCAGGGCCGAGGCACTATTAAAACAGTCCCGTGATCACACTATTAATGTATAAGTTACAAATAAATAATCCAAGTCAAAGCGCCAGCTCCCAGCAAGTGCCATTTCTGACTTGGTCATCCTTTGTCCCCCCGCGCCCAGACAGGGCCTGATGCTGGTATAGGGTCGCGAAATGTTTGTTGCATGAATAACCAAGTGAATAGAAAAGTGAGTCCTTTTCAATACAGTAAAGCAACACCATAAGGTACACATGGAAGTTCAGTGTTCTTCTAAAGTTTACTTTTTAAAGTAGCAAAGTAGTCATATAAAGAATTTTCCCACATATCCAAGACTATTTCCATAAAAAATAAAAGGGACTGCTAAAAATATTTCTAACAGAAGAAAGAATCCGGGCATGGTGGCGCATGCCTGTAGTCCCAGCTACTCTGGAGGCTGAGGCAGGAGGATCGCTTGAGCCCAGGAGTTTGAGGTTGCTGTGAGCTAGGCTGACGCCACAGCACTCTAGCCCAGGTGACAGAGGGAGACTGTCTCAAAAAAAAAAAACCAAAATCTAAGTCAGATCAAGAACCATCCCTGTGGTCAGTATAGGGTCGCCTGATTGAGCACACACACAAATTACAGAAGGCCCAGTTAACTTTGGACTTCAGATAAACAACAATTTTTAGTGTAAGTATATCCCATGCGATTATTTGGGACATTATAACACTAAAAAATGCGTTGTTGCTTATCTGAAACTTAAGCTTTTACTGAGAATCTTGCATTTTGTCTGGTAACCATAGCTCAGAACCCTCCCATGGGCGCCCAAACACATGGAATGGCCTAGAAGGCTTTCCAAATCTGCCCCCAACTTCATCTCACACCGCTCTCCCCCTCCCTCACTCTGCTTCACCCATGGTAGCCTCTTCACTGTTCCTCGAAAACGTCAAGTACCTGCTGCCCCAGGGCCTTTGCTCTTGCTGTTTCCTCTGCTTGGAATGCCCCTCACCCAAATTTAAGCATGATTCCCTTCATTCCTTGAGGTTTTGGCTCAAATGTCACCTTATCCAAGGGGCCTCGCCTGGCTAAACCCTCCCCTCCGCCACCCAGCCCACTCTATCCCCTTAGGTTTTTTAGCACTTATCACCACTTGACATACTCCATATTCCTTTGTTTATTATGTTTTTCTCCACTAGAATGTCACCCCCAGAGGGCAGGATTTGTATCTGTTTTGGTCACTGCTATATGGCCAGTGCCTATAACCGGGCCTTGCAGGTGCATAATGGATGTTTGTTGAATGAACGAAGGAATGAAATGAAGACATTGGTCAGCCCCTGGATCCAGCTATGCCTGAAGCCCGTTTTGTGAAATGGGATAGGAGCATACGAGCAAGTGTCCCTCTAACCTACACTTCCATCTCTGAGACCAGGTCGTGGCTGGTGGATTTCTTGCTGGCCACACTTTCATCCTTGCCCTGCGACTCCCTCAGGGCCCAGCGACATGCAGCAGGCAGTGACCGGCGGAGTTGAGCCCGGCCGAAATACAGGAAGAGCACAGGATTGAGGCAGCTGTGAGCCAGGGCAAGGCCCACGACCAGGGGATCAGCTCGCAGGGCTTGGGCCAGGAGCGCAGAGTTCGGGGCAGCCGTGGCGAGTACCAGTCCCAGCAGGTGGTAGGGAGTCCAGCAGACGAAAAACCCCACCACGACAGCTGTGCCCAGTGGCCAACGGCGGCGGGCTGCGTGGCACAGCAGGGTGCCATGGCAGCTGGCCACCACCACCAGAGGCCCCAGGAAGCCGAAAAGAAACCGGGTGACCATCACCGCGACCTCAGTCCTGGATGAGCCACCGTAGTCCACGACACACCGCAGCTGGGCAGGGAAGTGCTCCTGGTGCAGCCGGCGGTAGACGGCAGAGGGCACCGTGAGCAGCGTGGCCAGCACCCAGGCTGCCACGCAGGCCACCCACACCCCCCGCGTCCGCAGAGCTGCCACCCACCAGGAGGGCCTGAACGCCAGCAGGCACAAGTCGGCGCTGAGAGCAGCGAGGAGCAGGACGCTGGCGTACATGGACAGCAGGGTGACCGAGGGCAGCACCCGGCAGCCCACCGCCCCGTACGGCCAGTGGCCCCTGCTGGCAACGGGCACCGCCAGGACGGGGAGAGACACACAGCAGAGCAGATCCGCTGCGGCCAGGTGGAGCAGCCAGGTGGCCCCGACCCTCTGGCGGGCCTCCTTCCCGGCCACCCAGGCCACCATGGCGTTGCCTGGCACCCCCACCAGGAAGACGGCAGCATACAGCAGCAGCGAGGCCACGCGGAGCGAGCCGATGGGGTGGCAGGCGCCATCCGGGCAGTCCACTGGGAGATCCCCAATGTCGCTGTAGTCCTGGTACTCGTAGCTGAGAGACGCGTTCTCCATTCAGGCCCCAGATGCCTGGACGGGACAGAAACGGGACAAAGACCCAGTGAAGGAGATGCCAAGGCCCTGGGGGCCCTGGTGTTGGCGGCCCAGCCCCTCGGCACCTCGAGGACCAGGACACTACGATGCTAGGACGGCAGCACGCCAGAGCACTGGGATTCTAGAGTGCTAAAGCCATAGATGGCTCCACAGGCTGGTGCCAGAGCGACAACCCTCGAGAAAAAGAAAAGAACACTCAAATAGTCAAATAGGTGGCTCACGCCTGTAATCCTAGCACTCTGCGAGGCCGAGGCGGGCAGATCACTCAAGGTCAGGAGTTCAAAACCAGCCTGAGCAAGAGTGAGACCCCGTCTCTACTATAAATAGAAAGAAATTAATTGGCCAACTAATATATATAGAAAAAATTAGCCGGGCATGGTGGCACATGCCTGTAGTCCCAGCTACTCTGGAGGCTGAGGCAGGAGGATCGCTTGAGCCCAGGAGTTTGAGGTTGCTGTGAGCTAGGCTGACACCATGGCACTCTAGCCCGGGCGACAGAGTGAGACTCTGACTCAAAAAAAAAAAAAAAAAGATCATGTAGGGCCAGGTGGCATGTCCTAAGGACTTTATCTCTTATTTCAAATGAGACGGGAGCTGTCGGAGGGTGCTGAGCAGACAAGCGACATAATCTATCATATTATAGCAATAATAATATTATTATCATTATCATTATGACAAGCCACCACGTATTGAACACTTTGTGTTATGTGCCAGGCATTGCTCCAAGCAGCTTTAAACACTGTATCATTTAATCTCTGTAACTGACTGAAATTGACATACTCCTTCTGCAGAGGAGCAAACTGAAGCACAGAGAAGTTAAGTAACTTACCTAGGATCACACAGCTAAGCAGGCAACAGAGCTGAGTTTCAAACTGTGTTAGTGCCGCTGCAGAGCCCTGTGTCCTAGAGTATCGTGACCCCAAACACTTGGGAATGAGTATGTGGAAAGCATGTGGCACAGAACGAGGCTTCGGGGAGGACATAGATGAAGCTCTAGGGAGGACAGGATCCCAGAGTCCCTGCCCCCCACTCGCTGTCACAGTGGCCCGGCCCTCTGACTCTCTGCTGACTCTTCTGGCGTGGCTGGCACTGCCCAGAGCTCCGGCTGGTGTCGACACACAGGAAGGACAGAGAAGAAGTGGGGACACTCCTCTGCACCCCGTCCGCCCTGCCAGGCAGCTTAAGAGGCCAAGCCACGTTCTGTGTGTGTCTAGAGTGTGACACTCTGCTTTCATATTATTTCCACCCCTGGAGCCAAACCTCCCTGCAGGATTTAAAAATTCAACCCCTACCACCTGTGTGGCGTTGGGCAAGTCACCTAACCTCTCTGTGCCTCCGAAAAACCCGAATAATACTATACCTACCCTCGAAGGTGTTCCTTAGAGGATGTTGTAAGAATTCAACGAGTTAACAGAAGCGAAGAGCCGGGCGGCACCGGCCACTGTGGCGTCACGTGGGTGCCAGCTCTGTTATCTCTGTCCCCACGATGCCTCCCTGTCCCTTCTCAGATCCCGTCCTGCCCAGCTTTTCTGATTACACACAGTTCAGGAAACAGGAAACATTCTGTGCACCAGCAACGACATCAGTCTATGGCATTTCTTTTGTGATATTTTAACCCGAAATGGGGACTTTCAACACCCACTGTTCCATCTCTCCATCTTTTCCACTTAACGCGGTTTAGATCTGTTTCCCTGTCTGCCCGTGTGTACACGCGGCAATCCGATTCTTTGCAAAAGCTCCCAAAGCGGTCCACCGGCTGCACGGTCATGCTTATTAACCAGTTTGGCAGGGCGCGGTGGCTCACACCTGTAATCCTAGCACTCTGGGAGGCCGAGGCGGGAGGATCGCTCAAGGTCAGGAGTTCGAAACCAGCCTGAGCAAGAACGAGACCCCCCATCTCTACTGAAAATAGAAAGAAATTAATTGGCCAACTAAAAATATATACAAAAAATTAGCCGGGCATGGTGGCGCATGCCTGTAGTCCCAGCTACTCGGGAGGCTGAGGCAGGAGGATCGCTTGAGCCCAGGAGTCTGAGGTTGCTGTGAGCTAGGCTTACGCCACTCACTCTAGCCTGGGCAACAAAGTAAGACTCTGTCTAAAAAAAAAAAAAAAAAACAGTCGCAGACTAAAGGACACTTAATAGTAATGGTAAAGATAATCATGAGAAGCATTACAATTGAATTCCTTGTTATAATAAAAGATTTCCGTTTGTATGTTTACACACAGATGGTCCCCGACTTACAATGGATCGGCTGAATGACTTTTTGACTTCACAACGGTGCAAAAGTGATATGCAGTCAGTAGAAACCATCCTCCGAGTATCCATACATTCTGTCTTTCATTTTCAGTGCAGTATTTAATAAATTACATGAGATATGCAACACTGTATTGTTTTGGGGTTTGGTTTTTTGTGTTTTTTTTTTGAGATGGGTCTCACTCTGCCACCCAGGCTGGAGTGCGGTCATGCGATCACAGCTCACTGTAACCTTGAACTTCTGGGCTCAAGCGATCTTCCCGCTTCAGCCTTCCAGGTAGCTGGGACTATAGGTTCATGCTGCCACACTCAGCTAATTTTTTAATTTTTTTTGTAGAGTTGGGGCCTTGCTATGTTGCCCAGGCTGGTCTTAAACTCCGGGCCTCAAGCGATCCTCTCGCCTTGGTCTCCCAAAGTGCTGGGATTACAGGTGTGAGCCACTGTGCCCAGCCCGTTTGGATCCTTTGACCGAAGCTCTGCGGTTGGGCTGCCCAGGTTGATTCTGCGACCCTGGCGTGGATTCTAACATGTTGGTATTAATAATAAAATTCCACTTCCCAAAGCCCAGTTCTGGCTCCTAGATTCTGAAAGCAGCGACTCTAAGAGGCCAAGATCATGGAGTCCCTCCCATTTCCTCCTTCCCTCCCTCCTTCCCTCCATCCTTACCTTCTCTTCCAAGAAAATCTCCAGTTTTGCCAAATGCCACTTGGAAGCACAGTCCCAGCCCCCAGCCGGGCCCAGGAGGTCTGGGCCCTCTCCCCCAGTCTGGCAGCTGTGGAGTCCCGGGAAGCCACCCTGTGTGCCGGGGCTCCTATGGGACACTCCGGCCACCGCCACCTCCCCGGCCCCAGTGAACCTTCACGAGCAGGAAAAAATAGGAGTGGCCTTTCCCAGTCCCAGGGTGTGTTTGTCCTGGCTTCTTCCCATGACTCACACGGCCCAAAGTAATGGGGCAGCCCGCGAGGCTGGAGAAGGCTCGGGTGGCGGGAAAGTTGGCCTTGTGTCCCCAACGCTAACCTACGAGTGCCGCTTCCTGGAAGCCAGCCCTGGTGTGGTTTGACCTTCCAGGCCTGGAGGGCTGGGCCTGGATGTGGTCTCCCCGCGGCAGCGCAGCGCTGCCCGCCCGCCCCCGCCAGGCCACCCTCTGCCCTCTGCGGGACACATAAAATATTCCTCCTGTCCCTGGAGGAAGGACAGCCCTGAGTCAAACCTCCACAAAAAGGCCGACGCAGCCGAGCGCCCGGCTGGAGTGCTCAATAGTAGACAAAAAACACTCAAGTCCTGTCCCCACCCTGGGCCTCAACTTTCCATCTATAAAATGGGAAGATTTTGGCCACAGTGGTTCTTTTTTTTTTTTTTTTTTTTTTGAGACAGAGTCTTGCTTTGTTGCCCAGGCTAGAGTGAGTGCCGTGGCGTCAGCCTAGCTCACAGCAACCTCAAACTCCTGGGCTCAAGCGATCCTCCTGCCTCAGCCTCCCGAGTAGCTGGGACTACAGGCATGCGCCACCATGCCCGGCTAATTTTTTCTATATGTATTAGTTGGCCAATTAATGTCTTTCTATTTATAGTAGAGACGGGGTCTCGCTCTTGCTCAGGCTGGTTTCGAACTCCTGACCTTGAGCGATCCTCCCGCCTCGGCCTCCCAGAGTGCTAGGATTACAGGCGTGAGCCACCGCGCCCGGCCCACTTGATCTTAATGAACTCCTCACCTAGCCACTAAGTCTCTGGGCATAAGTCTCAGATATTCTGCGAGGCAAAGGTTTTCTGCTGTCCCTGGGGCAGGTGGCTGTCATCTGGGGATCTGGGGGTGTGCTATGGGCCAAGGACAGGGTCTCTGCAGGCCTCAGAAGACTGGAGAGTGGGCAGTCTGTGCAGGGAGTTCCGTCTCAGCAACTCCCAGCCCCTCGACTCCCCGGCCATGTCCAGTTCTTTGAATGAGAACATCCTAGGTTATTCAGTTTACTCATATAAAACTGCCATTTTTATAGATCAAGAAAGGTTGAATTTCAGCAAATCCGTAAGAAGTCAGAATGCAGATCGGCAGTCACCAGGGGGTCGGGGGTAAGGGGAGTAGAGGACAGGGAGTGACTTTTTCATGGGTATGGGGTTTCCCTCTGGAGTGATAAGAATGTTCTGGAACTAGATAGCAGAAACAGTTACGCAAGATTGTGAATGTGCAAAATGCCACTAATGGTAAATTTTATGTTACGTGCATTTTACCACAATTTGCAAAAGCAATAAATAAATAATTGTACCCCTTACCCCCAAATAGGTTGAATTTTGGCAATTTCATAGAGTTCAACCTAATGAAATTATAGGAGTCTGACAGGATGAATGTCTAAGATGGAGAACCCAAAGTCTTTTTTCTCATTTGACCAATATAATATAAAACAATATGTATTATGTGATCTATGATGCATGGAAAAGAATGTCTTAACACATATGCAAATCATAAACCACAACCATAAAAGGAACTTCAGTGAAACCACCATCATTCTTAGAATCTTCAATTATCTAGATCAAGGATTAGTGAATACTTGCTGTCAAGGGCCCCAGAGAGTAAATATTTTCACTTTTGCCAGTCAAGATGTCATTTGAGTTCTGTCACAATGACTCAGCTCTGCCTCAGCAACATGAAAGCCTCCATTGATAAATGGGCATGGCCTGTGTTCCAATAAAACTTTATTTACAAAAACAAGCAACGGGCCAGAGTTTGCTGACCCCCGATCTAAATCAAAGGCCCTGAAGTATTAGAATCACAGACTCTAAGCATGTTGGAATCACAGGCTACCAGACCCAAGGGAGCCTACGGTGTGAGTTATAGATTACTTGAATTACATGATTAGAGAATGTTCTAGAATGATCTAGAATGTTCTAGATTCCAGATTCTGGAGCCTTGAAGGGTTAGAAGCACAGAGCTCCAGCAATTAGGTGTTAGAATTTTGTAGACACTCTGGAACATCAGTCAAGGAAGTCTAGCCCTGAGCAGTTTGACACTCAACGGCCACTGGCCACATGAGGCTACCGAGTATATGAAATATGTCAGGTCTGAGGTCAGAATCGCCGTTAAGTGAAAAATTCACACTAGATTTCAAAGACTTAGTACAAAAGGAAAAAAGAATATTAAATCTCTCAAGAATGTTTTTATATTGACCACATATTGAAATGATACTCTCTGAAATATATAGGGTTAAATGCATTACTACAATTAATTGCTTCTGTTTCTTTGTGCCTGTCTTCTGCTTGCCTGCTAGGAAATATAGCCCATGTAGGAGGCTCACACTGTATTTTCATTAGGCTGTGCCCGCCTAGAGTGACACCCTCCTGGCTCTAGGAGGGGTGAGGCTCAGGAAGGTCACGTGCACAGTTGCAGAGGAGGAGAATCCGGGCACGGCCGGCTCGGCCAAGCCTGTCTCCCACTTCCCTTCCCCATCACTTCCCCTTTGGCACTTGCTGACCCAGCAGATTCTCCAGACCGCAGATTTGGCAATCCTCTAGCCCTTGGCCCACTTCCCTCCTGGGCGGGGCTTGTCAACACCGGCGGAGGCCACTCAGGAAGGCCACCTGGATCCTACTCATCGGCCTCCAGGTGTTTTTAGAAGACCACTGTGGGGCCCAGCTCTTGGGGCAGTATCTCTTTCCTGAATCAGGGTCGGGGGGGAGGGAATACTCATTGCCTACAACCCACGCCCCGAACCAGGAAAGCTAGAGCATGACCAGGAACAGAGATGGAGGGTAAGGGCTGGGGAGGCAGAGGAGGTAGTCAAGGAGGACTTCCTAGAGGAGGCTGCACCCTGAAGGAAGGTCAATGGGGGCAGGCATGGCCTGTGGAAAACACGCTGGGCAGCCAGGAGATCAGGGAAGAGGCAAGGCAGGGACTCCCGGGGTGGAGGATAGAGGGCTTGGACCACGCAGGGCATGGGGTGGGAAGGAGGTGGCATCCAGGATGGGCTCCAGGAGCAGGTCTGGGTGACCGGGAGGACAGTGGGGCTGTCCCTGCGATGGGGAGGCAAGGAGAGGAAGAGGTTTGGGGAGAATGCCGAGGTCAGTCTGGGCGCAGTGAGTGGGTGGGGAGGCCAGCTGTGGACAGAGATGTCGCGTGAAGTCACCAGCGTGCGTGGGAAGCGAGTTGGAGAGAGTTCGGGAGAGCAAACACTAAAGACAAAGAAACTCTGCAAAGGAGGCAGGATCGTGCAAAAAGGCAGAAGTAGCAGCGAGTCAGGAGCAGCCAGGGAGGAGGCAGGACTCAGCTCCTGCACAGTGGCCTCAACCCCAGGGGTCTGCGCAGCGAATGCAAAGTCACAGAGCAAATCTCGTCTCCCAAGTGGACACAGATACCATGCACAGCCTCTTCTGGAGGCTCAGCGGGGTGTGGCACCTGTCCTTCTAGGCGCTCAATTTTTTTTTTTTAGGAGATGGGATCTTGCTCTATTGCCCAGGCATGAGTGCAGTGCTCATGATCATAGCTCACTGCAACCTTGAACTCCTGGGCTCAAGTGATCCTCCCGCCTCAGCCTCCTGAGCGGCTGGACTACAGGTGCGTGCCACCGAGACGAGCTAGACAGTATCTTTTTTTTTTTTTAATATTTTTCTTTTTTATTTAAAAATACTTCATTATATCTTTTTCTTTTTCTTCTTCTCTTTTTTTTAAAAAGGGAAAGTGCTGGTATTTTTTTTTTTTTTGAGACAGAGTCTCACTTTGTTGCCCAGGCTAGAGTGAGTGCCGTGGCATCAGCCTAGCTCACAGCAACCTCAAACTCCTGGGCTCAAGCAATCCTCCTGCCTCAGCCTCCCAAGTAGCTGGGACTACAGGCATGTGCCACCATGCCCAGCTAATTTTTTCTCTATATATTAGTTGGCCAATTAATTTCTTTTCTATTTATAGTAGAGATGGGGTCTCGCTCTTGCTCAGGCTGGTTTCAAACTCCTGATCTTGAGCAATCCGCCCACCTCGGCCTCCCAGAGTGCTAGGATTACAGGCGTGAGCCACCAAGCCCGGCCTAGACAATATCTTTTAATAAGAGTGGTGGCCAAGGTAGCGGTGACAGTATTGTAGTGCCTGGCTCTAGCTATTTTTTGCTCCAGAATCAGGCAAAATCTTGGCCCAGTGCCCCCCCCTCCAGTGTTGAAGGTGATGTCTCCTAGACTCTCAGCCTGCATTGGCAAAGAGGGGGACTCAATACCTGTGACCTTGGATATGGTGGCCACCAGCCCCATGTGGCTACTGAGTGCTTGAAATGGGTGAGCCCAAAATGAGTTTTGCTCTGAATGTAACATACACACAGGGTTTCAAAGACTTAGTACCAAAATAGTGATAATAATACTATTTTAGGTCGGGCGTGGTGCCTCACACTTGTAATCCTAGCACTCTGGGAGGCCTAGGCGTGAGGATAGCTCAAGGTCAGGAGTTCAAAACCAGCCTGAGCAAGAACGAGACCCCGTCTCTACTGAAAATATAAAGAAAATAATTGGGCAACTAAAAACATGTATAGAAAAAATTAGCCAGTCATGGTGGCGCGTGCCTGTAGTCCCAGCTATTCGGGAGGCTGAGGCAGGAGGATCGCTGGAGCCCAGGAGTTTGAGGTTGCTGTGAGCTAGGCTGACGCCACGGCACTCTAGCCCGGACAACAGAGTGAGACTCTGTCTCAAAAAAAAAATACTATTTTCGATATCTTGGATTAAATAAAATATAGTATTGATTACATTAGTATTATTTTACGTATTAAGTTTCATATAGTAATATAATATAAATATATTAATAGCATTAATATGACTATAATAGTAATACATATATACATTAATAAGTTATCATGTGTCATATACTCTATATATTATATAATATAATTCCATACTACAGGCCAGGTATGGTGGCTCACGCCTGTAATCCTAGCACTCTGGGAGGCTGAGGTGGGAGGATCACTTGAGGTCAGGAGTTCTAAACCACCCTGAGCAAGAGTGAGACCCTGTCTCTACTAAAAAGATAGAAAGAAATTAGCTGGACAACTAAAAAAATACATATAAGAAAAATTAGCTGGGAATGGTGGCACATGCCTGTAGTCCCAGCTATTCGGGAGGCTGAGGCAAGAGGATCACTTGAGGCCAGGAGTTTGAGGTTGCTGACGCCACAGCACTCTAGCTTGGGCAACAGAGTGAGACTCTGTCTCAAAAAATTAAAAAAAAATTCTATAGTATATTGATATTCATATAATATATACTATTTAATAAAATTAATAGACCGTTATCATTGTTCTTATGATAACATAATTATATTATTGAATATTTTATTATTATTCCATCTGTTTCTTTTTACTTTTTAGATGTGGCTACTAGAAAATTTAAAACTAAACGTGGGGCTCACATCATATTTCTGCTGGACAGTGTTGGCCTGTACGATATTTCTAGACAATCTACACGCCACACATGCATAGTCTCTAAGCAGAAATATTGTAAAGTCATTATAAATAACACGATCAACATTTCGATACTTCATATAATTTATTTTCATCATTAAAGTCACACATACTAGTTTTTGAAAGCTCGAAGTGTTGCAGACTGCATGATTCCACTGAATAACATTCTTGCGATGATAAGAGCACAGAAATGGACAGCGGATTAGTGGCTGCCAGGGGCTGGGGACAAGGCTGGGGAGGACAAGGGACATCCTTGTGGCCACAGCAGTGTCCTGAATGCTGGCTACATCAGTGTCGGGGGAGAATGTCATGTCCCTTTGCAAGGTGCCACCCTGGGGGTGGACACAGGGGCCTAGACACAGGGGACCAAGAATCCCTCTGTATCATTACTTACAACTGCATGGCATCTGCAGCGATCTCAAAATAAAAATTGTAATTTCTTTTTTTTTTAAAGTACAAACAAAATAACTGTTTTCCAAGTAAAAATCTTTTTTTTTTTTTACAATCTGCATCCACCCAGCCAATGTTTCTCTAACCTTAGCCTTTGGCATGACTTCCTCATCCTTTTTCCATCCCACAGAATATCTTTTTACTTAATACTTTAAAAAAAAACCCCAAGTAACATTTTAACTTAATGTTTTTCTTTAAATCAACTCACAGGAGCCAAGATAGGTCTGTGTCCCTTGTTCCTAACTGGAGTAATAACTTTCGAGATGCCAGTTACATTGTTTCTAACTCTCCATAAAATAAATACATGACTGAGTTTTGTTTTGTTTTGTTTTGTTTTGTTTTTTACACATGGGAATGTTTCTATTTGCTTGTTTTCTAATGTCCCCGTTCATGCTGTCTGCACACAGGGACATATTGCCCCGTGGGACACCATTGGCTTCCATCTGTTTTTCCAGAGTCTGGGATGGAAGGACAGGTTAGTCCTGGAAGTGAGGAAGGACGAGGACAGTCACCCTGGGGGGAGGGGGGCGACAAGGCTGAGACAGACAAGAGGAAGGAGGAAGGGTCCTCTGAGACGACAGCAGCCCGCCAAGAGCAGGGTTCCAACAAGCTGAGTGAGAGTGGCCGCAGAGGAAGCGGGGGGACATCCGCCGTGGTGGCCCTGGTGGCCTCGGCTCACACGGCTTGGCTCTTCTCGGCCGGGGTGTCCACGGTGGAGCGGGTGAACGACTTGCTGTCCCTCACCATGGACTCCTCGGCCAGCACGTGGCGGAGCAAGTTGGGGAGGGATTTGCGCAGGCGGCTTTGGAAGCCACCACCGGCCACCACGTAGATGATGGGGTTGATGCAGCAGTTGACATAGGCGAGAGAGACACAGAAGGGATCCGCCTTCTTCACCTGCTTCAAGACGGTCGAGGACGGGGCGAGCAAAGCAATCATCATCCCTGTCACCTGGTAGGGCAGCCAGAAAATAAAGAAGCTGGCCACCACCGCCACCACCACCTTGAGCGTCTTGGTGGACCGCGTGGCCCTGCGGCTCCAGGTGCGCAGCAGGAGGAAGGTGTAGCAGAAGGTGAGGGTGAACAGTGGCAGCAGGAAGCCCACGAACAGCCGGACCCAGGCCACGATGAGCTCCGTAGGCACTAAGTCTGGGCCGTAGTCGACGCCGCACTTCGTCTTGGGGGGCAAGGAGTCCTCCGACAGGGAGCGGTACAGGAAGGAGGGGACGGTCAGCAGCACAGCCAGGACCCAGGCCAGGCCGCAGGCCGCCCAGGCCAAGCGGGCCCGTCGGAATTTCTGGCACCAGATGGGGTTGAATACCAGCACCAGGCGGTCGGCGCTGATGGTGGCCAGGAGCAGGATGCTGGCGTACATGTTCAGCAGGATGACGGAGGGCAGGATGCGGCAGGCGGTCAGCCCAAAGGACCAGTGGTTGTCCTGGGCGACGGACGTGAACAAGATGGGCAGCGCCAGGCAGGAGAGGAAGTCGGCCAGCGCCAGGTTGAGGAACCAGATGGCATTGACGGCACGCCTGGCCTCAAACGCTGTCACCCAGACCACCAGGCCATTGCCCGGCACTCCCACCAGGAAGACGATGGCAAAGATGACCAAGGCCAAGATGCTCAGAGGGTGCAGCGTGTTGGAACGGTTATCCACAGAGACATCTGGGGGCAGAGTGAAGTTGTCATCGTAGGGGTAATCGTAGGACGTGCTATTCTCCATGGGCTCCTAAGTGGAACGAGAGGGGCCGGGAGAGGGTGAGTCTGCAGACACGGGCCGAGGGGCCTGTCACAAGCCTGTGGCTTTTTGCCCACGTGAGCCTCATCACATTTCTGCCGGGAAACGGGGACGCTGAGGGCTGAGAGCCGGCCGTGAGGTCATATATTTATTCAAATATTGAAACGCTGCTGTGCTGACAGGGATCCCTGTCACCCTGTCCCTTCCCCACAAAGGACCTGGACTTCCCCACGATCCGGCAACCCAGTGGCTAAAGCCAGCCCCGCTGCAACCCTGTGGCCACGGCCCATTCCGCTCGGCCAGTGCCCAAGTACGCTGCGTGTCAGATATATTTGATATCATCTACACCTGGGATGACATGAATGGCTGGCTTCCCCCGCACACACCGCCACCCCCTCGTCCTGCCTGCCGCCCCTGAAGCCGCCGGTCAGCTCCGTGCCCCATGTCCCAGTGGCTCTCCAGAGAAGACAGTGGCTTGGCACTGCCTCACTCGTGTTGGGCACAAAATTTAAGGAAGAGCGCCCCTACACTCAGTCATCAACATAAATAACATTTTAATACAGCATTTTGTTTTGTTTTTGGGTTTTGGTTTTTTTTTTTGAGACAGAGTCTCACATTGTCGCCCAGGCTAGAGTGAGTGCCGTGGCGTCAGCCTAGCTCACAGCAACCTCAAACTCCTGGACTCAAGCGATCCTCCTGCCTCAGCCTCCCGAGTACCTGGAACTACAGGCATGCGCCACCATGCCCGGCTGATTTTTTGTATATATATTTTGGTATATTTGGTATATTAATTTGGTCAATTAATTTCTTACTATTTTTAGTAGAGACGGGATCTCGCTCTTGCTCAGGCTGGTCTTGAACTCCTGACCTTGAGCAATCCGCCCGCCTCAGCCTCCCAGAGTGCTAGGATTACAGGTGTGAGCCACCGTGCCCGGCCTTAATACAGTATTTTAAAGAATCAAAATTAATGCAAAAAAAAAAAAAAATCCATGGTGGAAAAAAAAAATCCAAATTGTATTTTCAAACAGAAGGCAGGTTTCGTTTGTTTTACGACCCTGTGTTATTGCGCAATTGGAGATAGTCGTTTCCAATCGGCCCCCGGGTTGCAGTCCCAGCTGGGCGGGTGTTTGGAGGGTCACAATGCGACCACGGGTGCAGACTCACTGGGCAATGTGGGGTTTTATGTAGTCATGGGTGTTTTGTGGGTTCGATGGGGCTTAGAGTTTTATTAACTTTTTGCACTTGGTTCAAACTAGGGGAAGATATTTTAGGAGTGTGTATAGGGGCGCGAGATGTATCCTTTTGTCCTGGGCGCTACTCCTGGCTCAGTGTGGCTCTAGGATTAGGCGCACTGGCCTTGGAGTCAGTCCTCTGGGGATTGGTGGCATTTCCTGCAGGTCCCTTCGCTGTCCCTGTAGAGTAGCTAGCAGCCACCAGTTCTCACCGTCATCATTCCCAAATGCTAAGCCATTAGGAGGACTTTTCAGTCTGGGCAGAGACAAAATGTTTGTGGGGAGCAAGAGGAAGACTAAGAAATCGATTTTTCCTTTCTGGGGGGATGAAAGGAAGAGAGAATAGCAAATTCAAGAACAAGAGGGACCTCAGTACCCACATCTGGTCTCTAAATACCATTTGCGATTCAAAGGAACCAGGGCTCCTTGGAGAAAGCTTCATTCCTGTTCTGAGAGAGGAACTAGACAACATGAACCTGCAACTTCTTGCACTAGAACAAGAGGAAATTCTTTTAAAATGACGGGGTCACGTCAAAAGGGCACAGGAGACAGCCTGACACGGCTGCCACCAGCCAAAGATGGGACGATTTGAGCATCACATAATAATAAGCGTAAATGGAATGAAACACGTCAATATATAAAGATCTGTGAGTTCATAGTGATATTAACCCTTTGCACTCCTAACTCGACACAGTTAGCATCGGATGGAAAGTTCTAGAAATTCACTCCTCACCCTAACAAAAAACACAAAGATTGTGTTGTTTGTTCTAACAGAAAAATCAAAGGAGGAAGAAGAGAGACGATTTATATCTGGGAAACATGTGAATGTAAACCAGGTCTTCATGTGGGCGAATGTTTCGAAAAATATCACATCATGAAAAATTATGGAGATTAAAATTACTCTTTGAATGTATCAATAATTTGAAATATTAAAAAATCCGAATAAATAAGTTTGTATGAAAAGAAACTCCAGTTTTTTATTCTACTGGCGCGCTTTGTAAAATCTGGGGTATTTGAAAAATTAAATCCCGAGTGGAATAAAGGAATCCAGAAAAAAGCAAGCGCGTGCAAAGGGTTAAAACAAGCAAACTCATTGGCCGCCTTCATATTCTGGGAAGGGAAAGAATGGAGCATTTCTTCTGCCATTTCTGTGCAGAGTCGATTTTGGGGTAAAATAGAGTCAAATTGGGAAAAGCTCTTCTTAAAGAGGAACGTAAGAGGAACATTATATGCAGGGGGAGTGACAGAATTAATAAAAGCATGGATCTGCACATTGGTCACCAGTGTCTGATAAAACCATCTAAGTGAAGAGGTAGCAGGAAACTTCGTATCATAATAGACGGGTCTGGCTGGCACCATGAACCCACTCATCACTTAGCACCCCAGGAAGAGAGACGACCAGAAACAGGTCAAATAACACCACAGGGACACGCAATCGGCCAAATCAGACTGTGGGAAACTCTACAGGAAAGAAAAGAGTCTGGTTTCCTCCACGAATCAATGGCATTTTCAAAAATGAGGGAGAACTGCAGTAGAGTAAAAGAGTTTCAAGAAGCGTACCGTTGAATAATCAATGGGAAAATAAGATTTTTTTTTTTGGACAATCCGAGGGGGTTAAAAATGGACTGGATAGTTGATAACAGTAAAAATTCAGTGATAATTTTAGTGGGTATGAAATGGTATTGTGTTTATTTTATTTATTTATTTGTGTTTTGAGACAGAGTCTCACTGTGTTGCTCGGCTAGAGTGTCATGGCATCAGCCTAGCTCACAGCAACCTCAGACTCCTGGGCTCAAGCGATCCTCCTGCCTCAGCCTCCCGAGTAGCTGGGACTACAGGCATGCGCCACCATGCCCGGCTAATTTTTTCTATATATTTTTAATTGGCCAATTAATTTCTTTCTATTTTTAGTAGAGATGGGGTTTCACTCTTGCTCAGGCTGGTCTCGAACTCCTGAGCTCAAACGATCCACCTGCCTCAGCCTCCCAGAACGATAGGATTACAGACGTGAGCCACCGTGCCCGGCCTGTGTTTATGTTAAAAAAAAAAACAAAAAAACAGGCAAGATCCTTCTCAGGTGAAACAGGATGTCTTGGGCTCACTTTCAAACACTCCAGCAAAAGAAATAGGTGGAGGCCAGGTGCGGTGGCTCACGCCTGTAATCCTAGCACTGTGGGAGGCCAAATTGAGTGGATTGCCCAAGGTCAGGAGTTCAAAACCAGCCTGAGCAAGAGCGAGACCCCGTCTCTACTATAAATAGAAAGAAATTAATTGGCCAACTAATATATATAGAAAAAATCAGCCAGGCATGGTGGCGCATGCGTGTAGTCCCAGCTACTCGGGAGGCTGAGGCAGGAGGATCGCTGGAGCCCAGGAGTTTGAGGTTGCTGTGAGCTAGGCTGATGCCATGACACTCTAGCCCAGGTAAAAGAGCAAGACTGTGTCTCAAACAAAAAGGAGGGGGAAGGGCATTTATTGGAACCTTAAAATCTGTACCCCCATAATATGCCGAAATAAAAAAAAAGGAAAGAAAAGAAATAGGGGGAGAGGGAGGGAGAGCGAGGGAGCGAGGCAGGGGAGAAGAAGAAAGGAAGGAGGAGGGACGAGGGAGGGAGGAGGGCAGGGCAGAGGATGACTAAGAATGGCAGCGTTGCTAACTGTCCAAGCTGGGGGATGGGCACATTGGGCACATAATATTGTTCTCTCCAACTGATGTGTTTGAAATTTTCCATAATAAAATAAAGGTCAGGATGGCTCTTAGCACTTCTTCCCAAACGCAGCTGCAGGACGCTGTCATGCCCCCAGGAGAGAAAAGCTGCTGGTGGCGGCAGATGAGCTGCCCAGAGCCTTATCAGTAAATCTGTGCCCCAAGGGACCAGATGCTGCAGGAACCCCACCCCACCCCGTGTCACCCACTGAATGACCGATCCATGGCACTCAAGCAGCCAGTACTTGCCCTGGCGGGCACCTGCTGTGTGTCTGGCATGGCATTTGCTCTTGCAAGCCTGATCCCGGCCCTACAAGCAGTTCTACTCATGCCCGTGGTTCTGCCCAGGAAGCACGAGGCACCACAAGGTGACGGAGGCTGTTCCACGCCACTGTCACGTAGCTAGGAATTGGCACCCGTGCAGGCTGGGATGCAAACCCAGATGGGCTGCCCCTGCCCGCCTCCAGGAGGGGCTGCAGACAGGGCAGGAGCACTTCAGGGGTGAGTCCTGTGACCCCTGGGGCTACCCCGTCCCCGAAGGCCACTTCGACACCAACCCAGAGAAAAGGGGACAGAAATAGAAATCATTCTAGAAATATTTAGAGCTAGGTTTGCAGCTCTAAATAGTTGAATTTGCACTTGAATTTGCAGACTGAGGTTTATAGCCCTAAGACACCCACCTCAAAGATGCAGTAAGATGAAAAGTGCCTAGCACAGTGCCTGGCACACAGGAGGGGGACAAGAAACGTCTGCCATTGCTATTATTATTTATCAATATTATGATTATTAAAAAGCTCAGGACCACATCTTTCTCTGCACCACTCTTTTTTTTTTTTTTTTTTAATTTCTTGTCCCCTTACATTGCCCCAAGTTCAGCCAGGCCGTGGTCAGTGGGCACATGCCAGCGATTAATCATTGCAAGCCGTACCTGTGATTAATTATTAAGGAGGAAGACGTCAGCGACAGCTAATGACTGAATGAACAGGGCGTGGTCTCACTGCGTCGTGGAATATTACTCAGCCATGAAAAGGAACGAGGCACTCACGCGTGCTCCGACTTGGGCGAATCTCAAAAACCTGAGGCCGAGCGTAAGCAGGCAGACACAGAGGGACACATGTCGTAGGAAACGCCCAGAATAGGCAAATCGGCAGAGACAGAAAACAGAGGAGTGATGCCAGGGGTGGGGGTGGGGAGAGGGCAATGGGGAAGTGAGCGCTAGTAGGTGCAGGGTTTTTTTTGGGGTGATGAAAGGCTTTGGAAATAGAGGGTGTGGTTGCACAACGCTGTGAGCATGCCAAATGCCACTGAGCTGTCCACTTCGAAATGGTGAATTACAGCCTTCTATCCATTTTACCCAATAAAAAATGCCAGTGTCGTGAAGACGAGGAAGGGCCGAGGAACAGTTCCAGGTTAAGGAGCGGGGACAGCCACAGGCAAAGACGGGTCCCGCACCGGAGCCTGGACAAGAGGAAACAAAGCCACTGTCGTGGGCGTCAGGGGACCGTCGGGCCGGGTGGAGTAGGCAGAGTGGACTAGATGACGGGAAGGTGTCCACAAGGAGGTTTGCTGACATGGGTGACTGCTGGCTTGTGCAGCGGAATGGCCTCGTTCTTGAGAAATAGACACTGAAGTGTTTAGAGGTCAACAGAACTCGATGCTTGTAACTTATTCTCAGAAAAGTTTAGAAAGAAGATGATAAATAGCAGATGGCAGATACAGACGGATGGATGGAGAACAGATGAATGGGCGATGAGTGGACAGATGATAAACAAAGAGACAGATAGAGGCCAGGCGCGGTGGCTCATGCCTGTAATCCTAGCACTCTGGGAGGCCGAGGCGGGAGGATCGCTCAAGGTCAGGAGTTCAAGACCAGCCTGAGCAAGAGCAAGACCCCGTCTCTACTAAAAAAGTAGAAAGAAATTAATTGGCCAACTAAAAATATATAGAAAAAATGAGCCGGGCATGGTGGCGCATGCCTGTAGTCCCAGCTACTCGGGAGGCTGAGGCAGGAGGATTGCTTGAGCCCAGGAGTTTGAGGTTGCTGTGAGCTAGGCTGACGCCACGGCACTCACTCTAGCCTAGGCAACAAAGCGAGACTCTGTCTCAAAAAAAAAGAGAGATGGATTGAAAATGGATGAATAGATGGATGGATGGATGGGCAGATGGATTAATGGATAAATAAATGATCCATACAGTAAATTTAAAGAATCTGGGTAAAATCTATATGAAAGTTCTTTTTTTCTTTTTTTTTTGAGACAGAGTGTCACTCTGTTGCCCACGCTAGAGTGAGTGCCATGGCGTCAGCCTAGCTCACAGCAACCTCAAACTCCTGGGCTCAAGCGATCCTCCTGCCTCAGCCTCCCAAGCAGCTGGGACTACAGGCATGCGCCACCATGCCCGGCTCATTTTTTCTATATATTTTTAGTTGTCCAATTAATTTCTTTCTATTTTTAGTAGAGACGGGATCTCGCTCTTGCTCAAGCTGGTCTCGAACTCCTGACCTCAAGCGATCCTCCCGCCTCGGCCTCCCAGAGTGCTAGGATTAGGCGTGAGCCACCACGCCAGGCCGAGAGTTCTTCACTATTCTTGTAATTTTTTTTAGAAGTTTGCAACTATTTCAAAACAGAAAGCTTAGAATTTGGACTATTTCCATTCGTAAGTAGCCCCTGCCCTCAGCCACCCACCCCGGTCCCCCAGCTTCCCATTTCCTACTTTGGGACAGTCCGGACTGCGGGTCCCCATGCTGAAGTCACTAAAGGGTTAAAAATGCTAGGCAGGGCGGGAGGCCCCACACCCTGCTCAGGGGACCGCTATACCTTAGCAGATTGTTAAGCATTTTGAATGCCCCCCTTTGAAGCCTCTGCCCGTTCACTCAGTTCCCCAAAAGAGGAGTCTCCCAGGCCACCCAATTCCTCACTGCCGGGTCCCTCCCTTCCTCAGCTGACAGAACTCCTTTCCCGGCATGAGCTTCCATCCACTCCTCGCCTCTCTCCTTGGCTTCATGCAGGCAGAAAAAAAGTGCTGGCTCAAACACCCTGTGGTTTCCAGCATCTTCCAGACGCTAATGGGTCACAAAGTTTTGCCATGGCAGCACCCAACAAATGACTCAAGTGGCCAGCAAGAGGGGAGGGGACTGGCTGCGTTAATGCTGGCACATCCAGGCGACAAGACTGCACAACTATCAAAATGAATGAGGAGAGGCCGGGCGCGGTGGCTCACGCCTGTAATCCTAGCACTGTGGGAGGCCGAGGCGGGAGGATCACTTGAGGTCAGGAGTTCGAAACCAGCCTGAGCAAGAGCGAGACCCTGTCTCTACTAAAAATAGAAAGAAATTAATTGGCCAACTAAAATATATATAGAGAGAGGAA
This sequence comes from Mirza zaza, assembly GCA_008750895.1. Lineage (NCBI taxonomy): Eukaryota > Metazoa > Chordata > Mammalia > Primates > Cheirogaleidae > Mirza > Mirza zaza. The sequence continues at coordinate 93,279 of VSMD01121930.1, forward strand.
AAATGATCCAGGCATGGTGGCGCATGCCTGTAGTCCCAGCTACTCGGGAGGCTGAGGCAGGAGGATCGCTGGAGGCCAAGAGTTTGAGGTTGCTGTGAGCGAGGCTGACGCCATGGCACTCACTTTAGCCTGGGCAACAGAGTGAGACTCTGACTCAAAAAAAAAAAAAAAAAAAAACAGAATGAGGAAATGATTTGTGTACTGATGTGGAAAGACCTCCAAGGTCTAGGGGTGGGGCAGGAAAAGCAAGGACAGGACAGAATAGCGGGTAAAGTGTTCTCCCTACAAAAGGGGACTCTCTCTCTTGTGCTCGCTATACAGATAGATTGCGTGTGTGTGTGTGTGTGTGTGTGTGTGTGTGTGTGTGTGTTGCTCCTGTAGGCACAGACTAGCTCTGGAACCTTGTGCCAGTCGTCGCTCCTGGGGAAGGGAGGTGGGGGACCGAGGGGACAAGGACTGCCAGCGGCTTCTCCCTAGATGCGCTTTTGTTCTCGAATGGATAAACGCGAGTGGCTTGCCCATTCTGAAAAACTGGACAGTACATGAACTATAGCACAAGGCCCGCGGGTCTACCATGCTAGGGGTCTAAGAAAGAGTCTAAGAACATTTATTTTTGAGAACAAATGGGTCTTAGCTCCCTTAGGACGGGGATCCTGTCATGCCACACCTGGCCCCTGTCCTCGGGGAGGTTCCAGTCCCCAGGGAGAGAGAAATGGATCAACTGGGATGAGAATGGAGGTGCTGGATGAGTCCAGCCTGGTGTAGGGGCAGGAAAAGCATTCCCGAAGAAATAAAACTGTGCAAGGGCAGTGCTGTCCGCTGCATAGAACTTTCCATGATGACAGAGACGTTCTGGATCTGTGCGTCCCAGACGGCGGCCACCAGCCGCGCGTGGCAGCCGAGTGCTTGAAATGCAGGTGTGTCCGGAAAGCTGAACTTTTAATTTTTGTGTCATTCTAATTGCATGTAGAGAGCCACGCGTGTATAACGGCTAGCATGTTGGACAGGGCAGGTCTGGGGCTACCTAGGGCTTCCTAACTGTCAGGCACCGTCCTAGGTTTGTCGCGGGTGTCGCCTCGTTAATTTCCTAATAACGACACGTATTTAAGTCACAGCACATGGAGGCGGGGTTCTGCCATTGCTCCTAAGTTCCCGTGCTCATTTTAAGGAGATCTCTCATCTGTTCGTGGAAAAGGGGGCGCAGAGCAGACGCTGGGAGGAAGAGGAGATTGGAATTGTCCGGGCGAGGTGAGGGACAGTGGTGGCTTAGGCTAGGGTGGCCGCAGTGAGGAGACGCAGAGGGGTCAGGTGAGACCAGGGTGAAGGAGAGGTGCTTATGAGAACAGCAGTAATAGTCACCGAGCCCTATTTTAAGCCCTTTTCATATATTATCTCATTTAATCCACATAACAGCCCTAGGAGGGGTGTCGCAATCGCAACACCCATTTCATGGATGAGAAAACTGAGGCTACGGAGAGGTTAAGAGACCTTTCCAAGTCCCCTCAGTCAGCGAGCACAGAGATCGGAGAGAACTCCTGAAAGTCGACCACCAGGGCCCTCTGTTTGAGAAGCTCGCAGGCCTAAAGTGCAGGGGGAGTGAGGGGCGGGCATTCTAGGTAGAAATGCCCTCGGGTAAGAGGGAAGCCACGTGCTCCACGCCAGGAAATGAAAGGTCAGCAGGGCTGGCAGGTGGCCCAGATGAGACTGGAATGTCTGCAGATGCCATGTTCAAGAATGTGTATTTGATGCTGGGGTAATGGGGAGCCATGGGTGGTTTTTGAGCTGGAGAGGGACTAGGCGAGAGTTTCAGTTTAGAAGCATCCCTCTAAGCCACTGTGAGGAGATGAGCCCAGAAGCAGAAGGACCGGAGAGGGGGCTGGGGCAGTGATTGGGGCCAGCGAAGATGGGGCCGATGGCCGAGGGAAGGAAGAAAAGTGGGAAGAGGGGACCACAGGAAAGAGGCGGGACCGGCCACAGGCGGGCAGCGGCCGTGCGGAAAGAGCAGCTGATCAGCTTCACCTGAGCCTCTTCCCTACGGACTGGGCTCCCGGATCCCCATCTTTCCAATAAGGAAAGTTCTCTCGACGGTCCGCCATGAAAATCGGGATGGCAGACCAGCCTGGGAACGCTTGCAGGGCCAGGGATCACAGGGAAGGGCGAGGTCGGCTTCCCCTTGAACATCGCCCCTCCCTGTTCCCACGCGACACACACAGGCTCCTGAGAACACCACGAGAGCTTGCGACCCGCGAGACATCCGGCTCAAAGCTGCGATCGGGCACCTCGACTCACTTCTTTTCTTAAGTTGGGTGATCTTAGCAATGAGACATCCCCGAGCACTGAAACACAGAAACGCTCCCATTTTGAAAACTAAGTGAAAAACACGAGCCTTCAGATCCTTGGCAGGTGCCACGAGCTCCCTCTCAAGCTGGCAAAGACAACACAGATCATTAATCCAAAGGCGTAAGTAGAGGGGCGGTTTTAGTTTGAAAGACAATATTGGGCCTAAATCTCCAATGCTGGGCATGGACCCTCCTATTGGAATATTTCACCATTGATAAAAAAAAAGACACAGGCAGCTCCTTTGAAATCCATGCGGGCCAAGTTCCTTTCTCATAGGTCGTTTCAGATGAAATTCGTACTGGAAAGTGCTTACTTAGCACCACGCCTGGCATACAGTAAGCACTCAATAAATGCTGGTTTATAATACCATTAATAATACCCCATTATGCATGGAAACAAGCAAGGAGCAGAATACTGCATAAAACACACTGCTGTTTGCAAGGGAAAGAAAGCACAGACATGCCACACGCATTGAGCACCAACTGTATGCCGGCCACCGTGGGTTCTAGTATCAGCCCCGCCTTAACGATAAGGAAAAGGAAACCCAGAACGGACAAGTCTCCTCAGCTACTACACAGCAGAGGCAGAAGTTGAACTTGACTTTGGGGTCCCCCATATCAACCGCTCCTCACTTTGTTCCCTAAGCATCTATTCTTAGGCACGCGTAGACTATTTCTAGAAAGGTCCACCTTGACACACTGGTCCCCATGGTGTCTCTGGGGACAATGACAAGCAGTGAAAAAGGCTCTGGGGTGGGCAGGTGCCTCTTGCTGGGACCATTGCAGTAGGGCAGGGAGAGGGAGTTTTACTGAATGCCCTTCCATACTCTGGAATGTGTTCGTGGTTTTGTTTTTTGTTTTGAGACAGAGTCTCACTTCGTTGCCCAGGCTAGAGTGAGTGCCGTGGCGTCAGCCTAGCTCACAGCAACCTCAAACTCCAGGGCTCCAGCGATCCTCCTGCCTCAGCCTCCCGAGTAGCTGGGACTACAGGCATGCGCCACCATGCCCGGCTAATTTTTTCTATATATTTTTAGTTGGCCAATTAATTTCTTTCTATTTTTAGTAGAGACGGGGTCTCACTCTTGCTCAGGCTGGTTTCGAACTCCTGACCTTGAGAGATCCTCCTGCCTCGGCCTCCCAGAGTGCTAGGATTACAGGCATGAGCCACCGCGCCCGGCCTCCAGTGTTTTATGGAAAGCAATAAAAATAGAAGGCGAAGGTCTCGCTGGCCCAAGTCAGAGCTCAGGGCGGGATGGGGGATGAGGCAACCTCACGCCCCTCCATGGTCCTTCCAACTTGTTTTCTGTTTCCTCTTTCGTGAGGATGAAGCAAGGCCGGGCCGAGGGTGCTGACTGGCAGCTCTGGGTGGAAAAGGGACCCTGGTTTAGCCTGGGATGGGCGACCTGGCTCTGCCCCCGCCATGGCAGGACCCGGGCCAGCTCTGCTCCTCCCGGGGCCTCAGTTTCCCCATCTCTTTCATTCAGAACCTCGGAAGTGCCGTGAGAGTTACATTACCATCCTTCCCAACTAGCTCCTCCCTCTTTTCCTTAAAACAAATCTTGGCCACGGTCACTCTGTTCTCCCGAGTGTTCTTCACCTTGGCCTTGTTCTCCTCGGACTCAGCTGAAGACCCTGCATGCCTGCAGGCTGGGAGGCCTGTTCTGGACTTTTCCACGTGTGTGGAATCCGTACTCATCGTATCTTCTTAGTCAAGGTGGAACTTTCTAGACCCAACTGCAGGGTCTCCTTTCCTGGGAACCCTCTGGGGTCCCCAGCCCTGTGGGGTGACTGTGGCTCCCACGAACCCCTGGACGGTCTCATTCCCCGGCCACATCCCAGCCCTGGAGGTGAGAGTCTGGGACGCGGGAGGGGGGGGACGAGCAGAGGGAGGAGGGGAAGGGAGACACGAGCAAGAAGGGAGAGTTGGGGACAGAGAAAGGGGCCCCCAGGGGCAGAGATCGGGGGACAGGAGAAGAGCGACCTGCACCCATCCCCCTTAGAGACTCACCATCTTCTGGGCTCGGGGCTCCCGATGACCGATGACCGATGACCGACGGGTGATCGAAGGTCCCTCCTGCCCTCGGCTGTGGTTTTTAAAGCCACAAGGCAAGATACAGGCAGCAGGGAGGAAATGACCAGTCTCCCCTCCCTGGAGTTCTCATTGGTCCGCCAGGAAACTCTAGACACGGCCTCCTGCCCAGAGAAGGGAGGACGAGGCTCCCAAAACCGAAGAAGTTCCTGCTCCGAGAAGGGAGGAAGCTGGGTGGAAGGGGCTCACGCCCAGGTCTGGCCCGTCTCCCGGCCTTAGTTTCCCCACTTGGGGCCATATCTCTCTTTCCTTCTAGAGCCCCAAGCTTCCGGGGGGGGGGGGGGGGGGGGGGGGAAGCTCAGGGGTCCAGTTGGCCTAAACACTCCTAGGGTCCCTGGAGGGCAGGGATTGTGACCTCCAGCCCCCCCGGCCAGGCTGTTTTGAAGCCCAGAGAGATCAAGCAGGTCTCTGGAAGTGGCACAGCACTTGGGTGCATTTTGCTTTTTTTTTTTTTTTTTTTTGAGACAGAGTCTCACTCTATTTCCTGGGCTAGAGTGCCGTGGCGTCAGCCTCGCTCACAGCAACCTCCAACTCCTGGGCTCAAGCGATCCTCCTGCCTCAGCCTCCCGAGTAGCTGGGACTACAGGCATGTGCCACCATGCCCAGCTAATTTTTTCTATATATATTTTAAGTTGTCCAAATAATTTCTTTCTATTTTTTTTTTAGTAGAAACGGGGTCTCGCTATTGCTCAAACTGGTTTCGAACTCGTGACCTTGAGCGATCCTCCCGCCTCGGCCTCCCAGAGTGCTAGGATTACAGGCGTGAGCCAACTCGCCTGGCCTTTTGCTCTTATTAATAAATCTTCCTTTAGGGTTTTGAAGCTGGCAGGACGAGGGGCCACCAACCGCCCCTCCACTCCCCCCCCGCCAAGCCACAGCCACCTGACTTGGAAACGAAGTCCGCGTGTCATCTCTCCCAGGTTTACCGTGGGTCCTCTGGAGACAGACCAGAGCCTTGGGCACGGAAAGATGCTATCTTTCCTTCCTGTGGTTTCTGTAACAAAATACCACAAAACATGTGGCTTAAAACACCAGATATTGATTCTTGCTCAGTTCTGGAGGCCAGAAGTCCAAGATCACGGTGTCAGCGGGGCTACGCTCCCTCCGGAAGCTCCAGGGCAGAATCTGTCCCTTCTCTCTCCCCGTCCTGGCAGCTGCTGGATCCTTGGCTTGTGGCTGCGTCCCTCCAATCTCTGCCTCTGTGGTCACACCGTCCCTCCCACTGAGTGTCCCTCAGTGTCTCCCTCTGCCTCCCTCGTATAAGGACACTTGGGATCAAATGGGGCCTGCCTGGGTGCCCCAGGATCATCTCGCCATCGCAAGATCCTTGCCTTAATCACATCTGCAGAGTCCCTGTCGCCGTGTAAGCTCACACAACCACAGGTTCAGGGGATTAGGATGTGGGCTTCATTGGGGGCCATTATTCTGTCTGCTACAGGGCCGGAGACGCTAGAGGACAAGAGTGCCCAGCGGTAGCAAAAAGCCCCGCATGACAAGCTGAGGAGCTTGGACATGGCCTTTCCTTCAAAATAGATCCATAAATCTGTCAACCCCTCACCATCTTGGCCCTATTACCCTGATCCAAGTTGCCACCACCTCTTGCTGGGACCGTTGCAGTAGCCTCCTCACTGGGCACTTCACTCCCCGCACACAGTCTAATCTCTACCAGCAATCAGAGGGATCCTAAAATCTAAGTCAGACTGAGACACCTCTATGCTCAGAATAGAGCCGATTTAGCACACACACAAATGACAGAATGCCCAGTTAACTTTGAATATCACATAAACAACAAATTATTTTTTAGTATAAGTATATCCCAAATATTCCCTGGGATATACTTATACTAAATTTTTTTTTAAGCATTGTTGTTGTTTTGTGGGGGGTTTTTTTTGAGACAGAGTCTCTCTTTGTTGCTCAGGCTAGAGTGCCGTGGCGTCAGCCTAGCTCACAGCAACCTCAAACTCCTGGGCTCAAGCAATCCTCCTGTCTCAGCCTCCTGAGTAGCTGGGACTACAGGCATGCGCCACCATGCCTAGCTAATTTCTTCTATATATATTAGTTGGCCAATTAATTCTTTCTATTTATAGTAGAGACGGGGTCTTGCTCTTGCTCAGGCTGGTTTCAAACTCCTGACCTCTAGCAATCCGCCCGCCTCGACCTCCCAGCGTTCTAGGATTACAGGCGTGAGCCACCTCGCCCGGCCAGCATTGTTGTTGTTTATCTGAAACTCAAATTTTATCTGGGAGTCTTGCATTTTATATGGCAACCATAGCTCAGAACCCTCCCATGGGTCCTACCACCATGAGTTGCAAATCTTATGATGATTTTTATTTTTTTTATTTTATTTTATTTTTTTTAATTTTATTTATTTTTCTATATTTTTTATTTTTTAAATATTGTTTTTCATTTTTTAACTCAAAAAAAATCACAGAGCAATTTTTTTTAATTTTTTTTATTTCTTTATTTTTTTTTTCTATTTTCAGTTGGCCAATTAACTTTTTTTTCATTTTTAGTAGAGATGGGGTCTCTGTCTCAAAAAAAAAATCATTCTGGAGTGTATTTACCCAGAATTTCACAAATGTAGTGTTTGTCATGGGAGATGGACACGCAGGTGCGTGATGTGATGGTCAGCACGTTTTAGTTCCGCTTGATGAAGCCATGTATACGCTACTCAGCAGGATTTTGAAGGTCAATTTGTGGGATTTGGGGCGTCATAGAAATATGGTGTTGTTCTAACCTTGACCGCCAGGGGGCGCGTGAGCAGGGAGGCTGGGGGGCCACCTCCACTTGACTTTCAGGACTTTGGACCAAAGCTGCTTCCCGCCTTAGATCACGGGTTCTCGACCTTTTCTGTGCCCTGGACCTTTGGTGAAAGCTGCGAACCCCTTCTCAGAATAACTTTTTCTGTTGCTAGAATGTCAAAAATCAGAGACGTTACAGGGATAGCGAAAGCAACTCTTTCATTCTCTTCGTCCAGACGCGATCACTGCTAGCATCTGACGACGCGCATTATCCTACGCTCCACCTGTGTGTATTTGGGCGTGGGGGGTGCAGTTTGCAATCAGGGTTTTCCAGAAAATCAGAACCAATGAGAGATAGAGAGACTGTAAGAAATATCTCAAATATTTCGCACAATGGCAGGGACCGGCGAGCCCTAGGACATTAGTAGAGCATGTAGCCATGTCTGTGTCACGCATCTATTTCTATTTTCCCCTGAATCGTTGAAAGGTGGAAACATCATGTCCCTTTGCCCTGAGTTCTTCACTGTGTCTCTCTCAAGAGCAAGGCTATTCTTTGTCACAACCACAGTATAGTGATCACGACGAGGAAACATGACACTGACTCCACGCCACCTGCACCCTGGCTGAAACCCCATCCACTGTTCCAACAATGCACTTCACCACTTTTTTTTTAGAATGTTTTTCGTAAATACATTTTAAAACCCCTTGTTCTGTGTTAACAGCGTGATCAATCCTTTGTTAGTCTGAAAAGGGTTTGTTTCATCACTTCCCTACTGGTAGAGTTTTAGGTAGTTTCCAACGTTTGGGACATAAGGTCTCGATCACCCTCGTGCATATATATGCGGGGACTCACAAATATTTATTGCAGATGACTCTCTGGAAATGAAGTTGCAGGGCAGATTGTGTCGGCACCATTCTCTATGATTAATGCTGGTGTCCCTTCTTCCTTGTCTTCAAGATCCAGATCTGCGCTGCCACCAAACATAGGTGGCCACTGAGTGCTGGAAATACAGTGACTCCGAATTTAGACGGGGTGGCAGTATGACACATGTACTGGATTTCAACAGAACAGCTCTGCTCCAGAGCCACCGTCAGTCCCCTGGAGCCTTCCTGTGAATTAGTATAATGAGCTCCCAGAGCCCCGGGCACACACGGAGATGTCACAAGAAGAGCCACTTCTGACTTTTACCTCGAATTCACATTCATTTCTTTCTCACATATTATGCCCAACTCATGGTTTCCACCTTGGGGTCAAAGTTGGCTGTTTGAGCACTCCTCCTCTGCCAACAGGAAGGGAAAAGGGAGATGTTCAATAAGTAAGACTCAGAAATGTCACACTCACAGCCTGGTGGCTGGAACATAGCCACACCTAGCTACAAGGCAGGCTGGGAAGCATAGCTTTTAGCTGGATGACTCTGTGTCCTGTTAAAACTCTATTCCAGGCTGGGGCGCGGTGGCTCACGCCTGTAATCCTAGCTCTCTGGGAGGCCGAGGTGGGCGGATCGATTGAGCTCAGGAGTTCGAGACCAGCCTGAGCAAGAGCGAGACCCCGTCTCTACTATAAATAGAAAGAAATTAATTGGCCAACTAATATATATAGAAAAAAAATTAGCCGGGCATGGTGGTGCATGCCTGTAGTCCCAGCTACTTGGGAAGCTGAGGCAGCAGGATTGCTTGAGCCCAGGAGTTTGAGGTTGCTGTGAGCTAGGCTGACGCCACGGCACTCACTCTAGCCTGGGCAATAAAGTGAGACTCTGTCTCAAAAAAAAAAAAAAAAAAAAAACTCTATCCCAGGCTGGGGTGCGGTGGCTCACGCCTGTAATCCTAAAACTCTGAGAGGCCCAGGAGAGAGGATCACCTGAGATCAGGAGTTCGAGGCCAGCCTGACCAAGAGCGAGACCCTGTTTCTACTAAAAATAGAAAAATTAGCCAAGCGTGGTGGTGAGCACTGGTAGTCCCAGCTACTCGGGAAGCAGGAGGATCCCTTGAGCCCATGAGTTCAAATCCAGCTTGGACAACATAGCTAGATCCCCACTTGGAAAAAGAATAAAAGGAGTCCTGAGAGGCCTAAAATTTACACAATGCAAACAAAAGGAGCAGAAAAGGATCGTAACCAAGTGGCATATGGAACACACGTTGTTTTGCATCCACAATCCCTAGCACCATGCAAAGCTCCCCCTCCCAGTTAGGAGAGGATGGGATGAGCAGGTGGCTGCAGCCGCCACACCCCAAGAAGCAGCATCTGTGCCCAGCCACCAGCCTGCGGGTGGAGACAGGAAGCCCAGAGCCAGCCAAATGCTGGCCATCACCCACCACTCCCCGATCCCATGGCACTGAGGTTCCTCAGCTGTGGCTGTCGTAGCTTCTGAGGCAGGATGTGGTGGGCCCATCGGGGGCAGTGCTTGGGCGACACAGCTGCCAACCCCGACTGGGCTGGCTGACCGGAAACCGCAGCACCCATGGGCCCGAGAACCAGGAGGCCGAGGTACGCACTGGGGAGGGGTGCTGGGGGGAGAACTGGGGCATCCACCAAGCAGAGGGCTTCTCAAAGGCTGGCAAAAAACAGCACCACCAGCAATAATAATAATTAGTAATAATATTAGTAATAATAGCTCAGCTAACACTGAGTGGTTGCTCAGTGCCAGTAGCTGTTTAAGCACTTAATAGAGCAGGCAGACATGAAACACTACCGCAGACAGAACAGTCCCATCACTCCAGAAAGTTCTTTTGGACTGCTTCTTTATTTTATTTTTCTATTTTTATTTTTTGAGACAGAATTTCGCTCTGTTGCCTGGGCTACAGTGCCGTGGCATCAGCCCAGCTCACAGCAACCTCAAACTCCTGGGCTCAAGCGATCCTCCTGCCTCAGCCTCCCGAGTAGCTGGGACTACAGGCATGTGCCACCACATCTGCCTAGTGTTTTCTATTTTGGGTAGAGACCGGGTCTCGCTCTTGCTCAGGCTGGTCTCGAACTCCTGATCTCAAACGATCCCCCGGCCTCAGCCTCTCAGAGTGTTGGATTACCTCATTAGAGTCAAACTCCCCCCAACACACACTTGTAACCCTTGGCGATTGCTGACCTATTTCACTATCATCATAGTTTGTCTTTTCCAGAAAGTCATTTAAATGGAATCATACAGTATGCAGGCTTTGGAATCGGATTCCTTTCACTTAGCAAGATATCTTTCAAATTCACCAATGTTGCATGTATCAAAGTTCCTTTCAGTTTCTGAATAGTGTTTCATGCTACAGATGTATCACAGTTTGTTTATTCATCCACCAGCTGAAGGACATGTGAGTTGTTTCCACCCAGTTGGGAGCAATTATAAAGAAAGGCATTGCAGGCCTGGCGCGGTGGCTCACGCCTGTAATCCTAGCACTCTGGGAGGCCGAGGCAGGAGGATCGCTCAAGGTCAGGAGTTCAAAACCGGCCTGAGCAAGAGCGAGACCCCTGTCTCTACTAAAAACAGAAACGAATTAATTGGCCAATAAAAATATATAGAAAAAATTAGCCAGACATGGCGGCACATGCCTGTAGTCCCAGCTACTCGGGAGGCTGAGGCAGGAGGATCGCTTGAGCCCAGGAGTTTGAGGTTGCTGTGAGCTAGGCTGATGTCACGGCACTCACTCTAGCCTGGGCAACAAAGCGAGACTCTGTCTCAAAAAAAAAAGAAATGCAAGATCTCAGACTCCACCCTGGCCCTGCTGAATTATTATGGAACCTGCATTTTAACAAGATGCCCAAGTGATCTCTGGTCACCTTAAAGGCTAAGACACACTGCATGAGAACAGCAGCAGGAGAAACTGGCCCTAAGGTCTCTGTCCAGCTCTCACCGTGCAGACGGTGCCCCCCTGTGGAGATGTTTTAAGCTCTCTCCTTTTTTAGCTGGGGTCTGTCTCTATGGTTGACTTTGACCGTGGGCGCATGCATTTGCAATCAGCTGAAATTCTGAAATGAAAGCAGAGAGGTTTTCTTGGAAATAAGCAACTTATATTATTCTTTCACTCTCAGCTGTTTAATATGCCCTCCAAGAAGATGACAAGGTCGGGGGCGGGGGGGGCGGGGGTGGATACCACATGAGAAAAATGAAAATAGAACAAGATCTGCAGAAGAATGGCAGTTTTGCTTGGGTTTCCCCAAAAGCAGACTCTGCTGAGACAATGACTTGGGTGATGGCAGTTTATTTAGGAGGTGACCAGCAAACAGGAGTGATTTAGTAGAGAACCGAGTCAAAGAAAAAAGAAAAGCCAATGAAGGGGCCGGGCGCGGTGGCTCACACCTGTAATCCTAGCATTCTGGGAGGCCGAGGCGGGAGGATCACTGGAGGTCAAGAGTTCAAGACCAGCCCGAGTAAGAGCGAGACCCCTTCTCTATTAAAAATACAAAAAATTAGCCGGGCATGGTGGCGCATGCCTGTAGTCCCAGCTACTCGGGAGGCTGAGGCAGGAGGATCGCTTGAGCCCAGGAGTTTGAGGTTGCTGTGAGCTAGGCTGACGCCACGGCACTCTAGTGCAGGTGACAGAGGGAGACTCTGTCCCCCCCCCCCCCCCCCCGCAAAAAAAAAAAACTGCCAATAAAGTGTGTGTTAATTAGTGGGTTACAGCTAGGGGCAACTGTGGCTCTATCCTTCTGGGGGATCCTCTGAGAAACCAGGCAGAACATGCCTTGCCATCTTCTCACTGGAGGACAAGTAGGCTGGGGTGTGTGTGCAGCAACCCCCATCCCCCTTTGGGAAAGAGTTGCCCCAGGGGACGTCAAAGCCCCACACACTTTTGGGGTACACGTGGGGTCCAGGTAGGTTCAGTGGTGCCAGAGACGTGGGTGCTGAGTTGAGGGGATGAGAGGCTGTACATAGGCTAGAAACTGCCAGCCCCAGCTCCAGGTGACCCTAGGCAGGTCAAAGAGTCATGCAGGGTCAGCTCGACAGTGGCCACCACACAAGGACAACCCTTGACAATTGTTTTTGCCAGAAACCCATCTCTGCTCTGGCCAGAAGTAGCAATTCTCTTTTTGTCCATAGTTTTTCTTTTTTAATTAATAGAAACCAGTTTCTCTACTTCACCTCTAAATCAATACTTAAAATATATATATACATAGAAACTATCATGTTTAAGGAGCACTGAATTGTTACATTTTCTGAAGCATGAAATTGTCAGCATGCCCAGGAGGCTCAAATATCTCAATTGGGCTTGGGTGAAACTATACCCAATGAAGTAGAGCTAACAAGGCGTATAAAATAAGCATAATAAGTATCCTTAGAGAAATAAGGCAGGATATTGCCAACTTGAAGCAAGAAGAGGAAGTTATGAAGCAGAACCTAAGTGGAGATAACGGATATGAAAAGTATAATTATTGAAATGAGGAACTCAATAGCTGTGATGAATAGCAGAATAGATAGAGCTGAAAGATGAACGAGCAAGGCGACAATACTATTCCTGAAGCCTCAGGAAGGGACAGAGAGAGGGAAATGGAAAAGAAAAAAATCAAGATGTGTGGATGATATAAATAAAAGTTCTAACTTCCATCCAGTGGGATTTCCCCGAGAAAGGGCAAAGAGAGAGTGACTAAGGAAACACTATGCAAAAATAATAATAATTAACAATTAACTGAGAATTTCCGAGGACTAAAGACGCAATACCGCATACTGAAATGTTTGCTGCACGATGCACAAGTGGAAAAATGATGAAACCAAACAAATATTAGTAATATTTCAAAATATCCAAGAACTCGAGAAAATCACAAAAGACTACAGAAAAAAAAATGGATTACTTACAAAAGCATAAGAAATTTAGCCAAATGTATACATGCAACTAGAGAGGTGTTTAGGGGAAACTGTAGACTGGTGAGGACATTGATCAGAATGCCATCTTTAGAGAGAGGGCAGAGGAGAGACCCAGAAAAAGAGGTAAGGAGAGATGGGAGGTGAGGCGCAGGGGGTGTGGCAGGCTGGGAGGGGGGTGATAGGAAGAGATGGGGAGTATCAAAGAGTGGCCAAGGCCAGGCACGACCTTGTAATCCTAGCACTCTGGGAGGCCGAGGCAGGAGGATTGCTCTCGAGGTCAGGAGTTCAAAACCAGCAAGAGCAAGACCCCGTCTCTACTATAAATAGAAAGAAATTAATTGGCCAACTAATATATATAGAAAAAATGAGCCAGGCATGGTGGCGCATGCCCGTAGTCCCAGCTACTCGGGAGGCTGAGGCAGCAGGATTGCTTGAGCCCAAGAGTGGCCAGAAAGGTAAAAAGGGGAGACCACAGGAGACGCCCTGCTTTCAGCTCTCTCTTTGATTTTGCCATTTTTCTGCTTTGGGGATGGTCTCTTCATGGCCTGGGCAGTGCTATTTAAAGGAAGGAACATGGGTGATGAGGGAAAATGATTCTTGGGAGTCCTGAGGCTCTGGACTGTCCTCTAGGATTCAGGAACAGGGAGGCAAATGGGTCCCCCAGTCCCTACTGCAAATTTTAAGCAGAAAAGAGCTCAGGCCGGGCGCAGTGGCTCACACCTCTAATCCTAGCACTCTGGGAGGCCGAGGCGGGAGAATTGCTCTCAAGGTCAGGAGTTCGAAACCAGCCTGAGCAAGAGTGAGACCCCGTCTCTACTATAAATAGAAAGAAATTAATTGGCCAGCTAATATATATAGAAAAAATTAGCCGGGCATGGTGGCGGATGCCTGTAGTCCCAGCTACTCGGAAGGCTGAGGCAGGAGGATTGCTTGAGCCCAGGAGTTGGAGGTTGCTGCGAGCTAGGCTGACGCCACGGCACTCACTCTAGCCGGGACAACAGAGTGAGACTCTGTCTCAAAAAAAAAAAAAAAAATCAGTCTTAGTACTCACAACAGCAATGTCATCCATAGAAGTAGTGGGGGAGTCACAAGCCTTGCACCTGTCAGGGAGGATGGTGCCATTATGCAGTGACCAGTTATAGCAGCAAGGAAGTTAGGGGACAATGGCTGGTAACTTCTGGTTATGTCTATACTTTTATAAAAATCAGACTTTTTTTTTTTTTTTTTTTGAGACAGAGTCTCACTTTGTTGCCCAGGCTAGAGTGAGTGCCGTGGCATCAGCCTAGCTCACAGCAACCTCAAACTCCTGGGCTCAAGCGATCCTCCTGCCTCAGCCTCCCGAGTAGCTGGGACTACAGGCATGCGCCACCATGCCCAGCTAATTTTTTCTATATATTTTTAGTTGGCCAATTAATATCTTTCCATTTTTAGTAGAGATGGGGTCTCACTCTTGCTCAGGCTGGTTTCGAACTCCTGACCTTGAGCGATCCACCCGCCTCAGCTTCCCTGAGTGCTAGGATTACTGGTGTGAGCCACCACGCCCGGCCATGTCCAGACATCTTATAACAAGTTAGTACATGTTTATTTTGATGCAAAACATTTTTAAAATCCTTACATTTTTTTTTCATAGTATGCATTTTTCATGAACTTTCTGAAGACCCCCATCTATGGGTACCAAAAGACACATACTGAATGTTCACAGCATAGTTTATAATTCACAGTATTCATTTGTAATAACCAGAAACTGGAAGCTACCCAAATATCCATTAACAACAGAATGGATAAATGGATATATCACACAGTAGAATATTGTACAATGAGAATGAATGATCTACACTTAAACGCAACACATGGATCAATTTCACAAACATTACGTTGAGCAACGGAAACCAGTTATTCAAAAGTAGTTTCTGCTGCATGATTCCATTTATGATGTACAAAAACAAGCAAAATTAATCAATGGTGTCAGAAGTCAGGTTAGTGATCCCAAAGAAATAATAAACGCCTGCAGTGATGGATACGCCAATTACCCTGATTTGATGAATTCACATTGTATGCCTGTTTCAAAACATCACATGTACCCTACAAAGATATACAACTATTATGTAAGCAGAATACTTTTATAAATGGGTGGGGCGCTGTGGTTGTATATTAGGGCAGCTGTTCCTAGTCTCTTGAAAATCTATCTTTGATTTCTCTTGATTGTATAAATCAAGCAAAACCCTTGTGGGCTCCCCATCTACTTTGCCCCTTGGTACAGCTTTTTATTAACCGTCTCCAAGCCTCTCTGCAACTCAGGCCCAATTGGCTGCCGATCTAATGCTGATGCTCATTAGGATCATTGCGTTCACTTTGCTTCTGATTTTTAAATGCCACTGTTGGCTTCTATTACTTCCGAATTTTATCACCCTCAATGCTATTGGTGAGCTCAGTTCAGTAATAACATCTACCATCAGCCCTAACCTATCAATCAGAGGTCGCCCATGTGCCAAATTCAGCCCACTGCCTGTTTTGCAAATAAAGTTTTATTGGAACACACACACACACACACACACACACACAAAGAAGTCAGGTTAGTGGTAATCATTGGTGGGGGACAGCCTGGAAGGGGGGACAAAGTGAACTTCTGGGGGTTGTTCAAGTTCAGTTTCTTTATGTGGGTGCTGATTACACAGGAGTGCTCAGCTTCTGAAAATGTATCGAGTCAGTTGCACGGTGTGAGCACTTTTCTGTATGCATATTATACTCAGTAAACATTTACCCAAAATATGATATCACCTAATAGTAATGAACTATTCTCACTTCCAGAGTCTCTTAATTACTTAAGATTAACTTGTTCCAGATGTGGAACGAGACTTCACTTTCCAGGAATTGAGAATTCAATAATGCATTTTGATTAGTTTGGCAGAAATGTTTCTGTAGCTGTTGTGAGTTTCCAGCTTTATACTATGCAACCTCAGCCATTTATCTCTCTGTGATGGAAAAACCCAACAGCACAGGCTAATAATCACTTTCCCAAACATTTCCAGGTAGTTTCTAGTTCCATGATGTTCAACGTGACAGCCATTAGCCACATTTCAAGTGTCACATTAGTGGCTAATGTGGCTTTTCCAAATTGAAATGGGCTGTGAGTATAAAATACAGCCTGGATTTCAAAAAGTTTGAAAAGAAATTCCAGGCTGGGCGTGGTGACCCACGCCTATAATCCTAGCACTCTGGGAGGCCGAGGCGGGCGGATTGCTGGAGATCAGGAGTTCAAAACCAGCCTAAGCAAGAATAAGACCCCGTCTCTACTAAAAATAGAAAGAAATTAATTGACCAACTAAAATATATATATAGAAAAAATTAGCCGGGCATGGTGGCGCATGCCTGTAGTCCCAGCCACTCAGGAGGCTGAGGCAGGAGGATTGCTTGAGCCCAGGAGTTTGAGGTTGCTGTGAGCCAGGCTGGTGCCACGGCACTCACTCTAGCCTGGGCAACAAAGTAAGACTCTGTCTCAAAAAAATAATAATAAATTAAAAAAAAAATAAAAAGAAATTCAAAATATCTCCTTAATAATTATTTATTGTTACTTATTTAAATTATAGCATTTTTAATATGGCAAATTAAATAAAATATATTACTAAAATTAATTTCACCCTTTTGTTTGATTTATTTATTTTTTTTAGAGACAGGATCTTCCTGTGTTTCCCAGGCTGGCCTCGAACTCCTGTGCATAAACAATCCTCCCACCTCCGGCTCCTGAGTAGCTGGGATACAAGTACGCCCCACTGTGCCTGGCCTCATCCTTTTCTTTTTGTTTGTTTAATACAGCTACTAAAATTTTAAAGTACGTAAGTAGCTTGTATTTGTTTCTGTTAGACAATGCTGTTCTAGAATGTTCCCACATAGTTAGAATATATCCTAAATTATTGCCAATATTTTTTGTTTTCTAAACCACACATTGCATTGAATTTTATGTAAGGGATGATCATGTATTTTAGTTGAACAAAGTTTAATTTTATTCCTCAGTGGTGAAGTTGGTGGCTCCAACTATAATCATTCAATCCTCTCAAGAGAAAGGCACTAATATGTCAGTCATACCAGACACTAAAATAATAAAAGAAGATAGCTCATTAGAGGACATGAGTATATGGACATATGTGTGGGCCATTTTCTCTCTAAAGAAAAATGTTCTAAAAGAGGAAGTTTTTAAACACCTACATTGAGTCATCTTACATTTTTTCAAATGTCAGGCTTGATAAAATGTTAGATAACAAAAAATTGGATTTACTGTGCTGTAAACTCTGATTTTTTTTTTTTTTTGCTTCAGAAACCGAAAAATAAAAGTAAAATATTTTTTCAAAAATATGAAATACAGCTGGGCGCGGTGGCTCACACCTGTAATCCTGAGGTCAGGAGTTCGAGACCAGCCTGAGCAAGAGCGAGACCCCGTCTCTACTATAAATAGAAAGAAATTAATTGGCCAACTAAAAACACATAGAAAAAATTAGCCAGGCATGGTGGCACATGCCTGTAGTCTCAGCTACTCGGGAGGCTGAGGCAGGAGGATCGCTTGAGCCCAGGAGTTTGAGGTTGCTGTGAGCTAGGCTGACGCCACGGCACTCACTCTAGCCTGGGCAACAAAGTGAGACTCTGTCTCAAAAAAAATAAATAAAAATAAATTTAAAAAATATGAAAGTAGAGATTCAGGGGCCAGAATGCCTGCTTCAGATTCTACCTGTGAGCTGTGTGACCTTCAGCAAGTGATTTGACCTCCCTGAGACTCAATTTCCTCACCCTTACAATGGGTATATTGAAACCCACACCATGGGGCGGTTGTCAGGTGGAGTGAGATCATGAAGCTATGGTGGTGAGGGTAGTGGTGGTGTGAGGTGGGTGGTTATGATCAGTTATTGGAAGCTCTCATTATAATAAGAAAAACTTATTCAGCTGGTCGGTGGGCAGAGGCATCATCTAGCATGTTCTCGGGAAATCAGTCACAATCAGAAGGAAAGAGCGTGGAGCGTGAAAATCAGGATGGACACTAGACACCAGCAGGAGAATGTCAAAGCAAAAGGAAACATCAGTAACACCAAAATCTCCAAGAAGCAAAGCAATATAAGGATTCAAAGGAGTCCATTGGGTAATACATAGGGAATTTGTAAAATTGGTTAGGGCACTTTGGATGCACCATAGAGAGGGAGGACAGGGTTTGGCAGAACCAAATTGCTACCTGGTCATCTAAACCTGTTTCCTCTGCCTGCTGGGCACCACCTATACTACATTTCCCATCCTTCCTTTCAGTTCCGTGTGGCCATGTGACTGAGTTCCTTGCAATGGAACATGCATAGAAGTAATAAAGGCTACTTTCAGGCTCGTCCATTAAAAACCTCCTGGGAAGCCCCCTCACATGACATCTTCCCCTTCTGATGTGGGAACACAGAGGACCTAGTGGAGACCACCATGGCCCCATGAGATGGAACAGCCACATGATGGAAGATCCTGGGTCCCTGAGTCACTGCGTGGAAGGAAAGTTGCTCACCTGCCAACGGGGAGCATTAGCGCCGGCTCTCTTCTGTTATGTTACGCCACAGAGACTTTGAGATGTGTCTGTTACAGCATCTAGACTTCCCCACGCTAACTAATATCAGACTTGGACTCCTGGGAGGGAGATGAGAGAGTATACTCTCTAGAGAGAGCTTCTGTAAACAGGTTCACAGTGGGACAGTTTGGGGACACGCTCGCTCAATGCTCAATA
This sequence comes from Mirza zaza, assembly GCA_008750895.1. Taxonomy (NCBI): domain Eukaryota; kingdom Metazoa; phylum Chordata; class Mammalia; order Primates; family Cheirogaleidae; genus Mirza; species Mirza zaza. The sequence goes on from VSMD01121930.1 coordinate 111,971, forward strand.
ACCTTTACTTCTGCCTTCTCTGCAATCCTATCTTATTTCTACGATCCGCCAGCTCCCTGCTGCAGAAGTTCCATTCTCTTTTAACGCCATCCCAACTGCCTGCCCCCCCACCCTCCAGAGGTGACAACTTGCAACATTGCCAAAATTATAAAAGTTGTCCCCAACCTTGAGCCAGATTTTTGCTTAGATTTTATTAACTACCAATCAGGACACTAAGGAAGAGGCCACTGGAAAGATTTTTGCTGTCAGATCGCTCCCTCTCAATTTCGAGACTTAGTAGTATTCATATCGAAACCATCATATTAAAATAATGTAGAGGCCGGCCCTGTGGCTCACGTCTGTAATCCCAGCACTCTGGGAGGCCGAGGTAGGCGGATTGCTCAAGGTCAGGAGTTCAAAACCAGCCTGAGCAGGAGTGAGACCCCGTCTCTACTATAAACAGAAAGAAATTAATTGGCCAACTAATATATATAGAAAAAATTAGCCAGGCATGGTGGCGCATGCTTGTAGTCGCAGCTACTCGGGAGGCTGAGGCAGGAGGATCGCTTGAGCCCAGGAGTTTGAGGTTGCTGTGAGCTAGGCTGACGCCACGGCACTCACTCAAGCCTGGGCAACAAAGGGAGACTCTGTTTCAAAAAAATAAAAAATAAATTTAAAAATAATAATAATAGGCCGGGCGCGGTGGCTCAAGCCTATAATCCTAGCTCTCTGGGAGGCCGAGGTGGGCGGATTGTTTGAGCTCAGGAGTTCGAGACCAGCCTGAGCAAGAGCAAGACCCCATCTCTACTATAAAAAATAGAAAGAAATTAATTGGCCAACTAATACATATAGAAAAAATTAGCCGGGCATGGTGGCACATGCCTGTAGTCCCAGCTACTTGGGAGGCTGAGGCAGCAGGAT
>VSMD01121935.1:0-54198 GCA_008750895.1 Mirza zaza
TGGCGTCAGCCTAGCTCACAGCAACCTCAAACTCCTGGGCTCAAGCAATCCTGCTGCCTCAGCCTCCCAAGTAGCTGGGACTACAGGCATGTGCCACCATGCCCGGCTAATTTTTTCTATATATATATTTTAGTTGGCCAATTAATTTCTTTCTATTTATAGTAGAGATGGGGTCTCGCTCTTGCTCAGGCTGGTCTCGAACTCCTGAGCTCAAATGATCCGCCCACCTCGGCCTCCCAGAGAGCTAGGATTACAGGCTTGAGCCACCGCGCCCGGCCAAGTTTTTTTCTTTTTTGACAGAGTCTCACTCTGTTGCCCCAGCTAGAGTGCCGTTATGTCAGCCTAGCTCACGGCAACCTCAAACTCCTGGACTCAAAGCAATTCTTCTGCCTCAGCCTCCTGAGTAGCTGGGACTACATGCATGTGCCCCTATGTCTGGATAATTTTTTCTGTATATTTTCAACTGGCCAATTAATTTCTTTCTATTTTTAGTAGAGACGGGTCTCAATCTTGCTCTGGCTGGTTTCGAACTTCTGACCTTGAGCCATCCTACCGCCTCAGCCTCCCAGAGTGCTAGGATTACAGGTGTGAGCCACCGCACCCAGCCAACTGTTGAGTTCTTAAGTTTGCATAATCCTCTTACAAACTCATGAGATGAAAAAGTTTTATTTCTATCTTACCAATAAAATGGAGACTTAAAAGTTAAGTAATTTATCCAGTTTAAACCATTATTATCTCGACTTCAAAGGCCACATCCTTCCCACTGAACTATACTACCTGATAGCTTTTAACAAGCATACTAATTCAAAAGTTAGACTAATTATACCAATACTGAACAATAGATCATGTTACATATTTCTTAAGAAAAAAGTGGACACATAGGTACTACAATAATAGAGTATTGGGCAGGGGGGAGGGGGGCGGGTACATACATACATAATGAGTGAGATGTGCACCATCTGGGGGATGGTCATGCTGGAAACTCAGACTTGTGGGGGGAGGGGGGAAAGGGCATTTATTGAAACCTTAAAATCTGTACCCCTATAATATGCTGAAATAAAAAAAAAAGAAGCAGGCATGGGGGAAGGGAGAGAGTAAAAAAAAGAAGAAGAAGAAAAAAGCAAAAGCAGTCATTTGGTTTCTGACTGTTGGATTTCAGGAATCTATCCTGAGGAGTTACCCTAATGAATCTTACCTAAAATCTTGGTCATGACAAGGCTTAACAAATGCAAATGTTTAGTTTTAAGGGTTGTATGTTAAGAAACAGGAGTGTAAATGAATGAATGATTCCTTCTCTAGGAAAGTATGCTAAATAAAGTATCTGATTAGATGCAGATAACTAAATCATGGATTTTTTTGTCATAGATTTTTTTTTTTTAATTTAGAATTTTTTAAAGCAGCATAAGCTTGTTTCTAAGGAATCATTTCCAGAGTTGCAATAAATCACGTTTTAGTGTGAATCAAATCTTCTCTGAAGTGAGGCTCTGAGTCAGGTTACTGTCACATGGAAGGTGACTGATTCCATCTGGGTCAGTTAAGTTTTCAGAGTCAGGGTGGAGCTGATACTTTTTAATGACCTGGGACAGGTAGATACTTTAAAAATTGTGTCTCTGGGCTGGGCGCGGTGGCTCATGCCTGTAATCCTAGCCCTCTGGGAGGCCGAGGCGGGTGGATTGCTGAAGGTCAGGAGTTCAAAACCAGCCTGAGCAAGAGCGAGACCCCGTCTCTACTATAAATAGAAAGAAATTCATTGGTCAACTAATATATATAGAAAAAATCAGCCGAGCATGGTGGCGCATGGCTGTAGTCCCAGCTACTCGGGAGGCTGAGGCAGCAGGATCGCTTGAGCCCAGGAGTTTGAGGTTGCTGTGAGCTAGGCTGATGCCACGGCACTCACTCTAGACTGGGCAACAAAGCAAGACTCTGTCTCCAAAAAAAAATTGTGTCTCTCTCTTTTAAAAAATAATGGCAATAATTATTTTTTAAAAACCATAAATATTAAAATAATGTCCCAACATCTTCTCCTCCTTTTTCTTCTCCAGCTTGTTCTTTGGAAATCTGTACATATATTTTGCCTGGCAAGGGAAAACTCACATATCAGGTTTGTTTCATTTACTTTGCTTTTTATTTAGATATGTTATCAGAGCATAATAGCAGTTCTACGGAGATACCCATTATTGCTTTATGCAAACATTGTTCTGATGAGCTTTGGTACCTCAAGACCTCTCAGATTTTAGCTTTTAGTTAGCCTTGTCCTTGGATCATTATTTTAAGCTAGGAGTATAGTTTATGCCTGTGCTTCTGGTGGCATCTCAAGGAGTATGAGAGGTTGTGCTCTGTGCGAGTGTGCTAGTCAATCATCAGAAGACTTCCGAACGCTTGGTTAATTTGTCTGTAGGCTTCTTTGATTACAAGAACATGATTAGGCCGGTGTGGTGGCTCACGCCTGTAATCCTAGCCCTCTGGGAGGCTGAGGCGGGAGGATCGCTCAAGGTCAGGAGTTCAAGACCAGACTGAGCAAGAGCGAGACCCCGTCTCTACTAAAAATAGAAAGAAATTAATTGGCCAACTAAAAATATATGGAAAAATTAGCCGGGCATGGTGGCGCATGCCTGTAGTCCCAGCTACTCGGGAGGCTGAGGCAGAAGGACCACTTGAGCCCAGGAATTTGAGGCTGCTGTGAGCCAGGCTGAACCACGGGCAGTCTAGCCGGGGCAACAGAGTGAGACTCTGTCTCAAAAAAAAAAAAAAAAAAGGTTAAAATTAAATGAGGAAGTGTTTTGATGATTATAAGCAACCCTGGACATAGTACTAACTCTGGAATTGTTTGGTCAATGTTATCTAGTCCCTTCTTTTTTCTCCTTAGAGAGTGACCGGAGAACGGTATTTATTGCCCTAACAGTGATTAGCCTTGTGGGGACAGTCCTGTTCTTTCTCATTCGGAAACCAGATTCTGAAAATATCCTAGGAGAAGACGAATCTTCTGATGACCAGGACCTGGAAGTCAACGAGTAAGACGTTGGAAACATTCCTTTTTATTTTAAAGTAGATTTGAGTAGATCTAGCCTAGAGATTACCAAGCTGTTTAGCCCTAACTGATATCTGGTACTCTGTAGGTTACCAGGGGCAGACCTGGGGGGTAAAGTTTTAAGCAAATGAGAAAAAGAAGACTAAACGGGGAGCTGTGAGAGGAGAAGAAAGAAAAAGCCACCAGAGCAAAGGAGGTGGTAAAAAGGTGCACAGGGGCTTTAAGTCTGGTTCCAGCTTTGCCACTGACATGCTGTGGCCCTGGGCAGCGGTGGTAACCCCCTTTGTGTCTCTGGGCCTCAGTGTCTTTATTCAGTTCAGCAGATGTCTCCAGTGTTTTTGTGTGCAAGGATATGGGCTTATAAAGTGACATAGAAAACAGCCTTTGGCCGGGCGTGGTGGCTCACACCTGTAATCCTAGCACTCTGGGAGGCCGAGGTGGGAGGATGGCTCAAGGTCAGGAGTTCAAAAACAGCCCGAGCAAGACCCCGTCTCTACTAAAAACAGAAAGAAATTAATTGACCAACTAAAAACATATATACAAAAAATTAGCTGGGTATGGTGGCGCATGCCTGTAGTCCCAGCTACTCAAGAGGCTGAGGCAGTACAATTGCCTGAGCCCAAGAGATTGAGGTTGCTGTGAGCTAGGCTGACACCACAGCACTCACTCTAGCCTGAGCAACAAAGTGAGACTCTGTCTCAAAAAAAAAGAAAACAGTCTTTGCCTTTAGGTACCATTTTTGTGATTCAGCTCTAAAGTTTTCCAGTTGCTGTGGTGTGACTAGTTGCAAGGCCATCAGTTGTCACTGATGAAACGTGGTTGTAACCGAGCTCTTGTAACAGACTTATAACTGGCTTTTGCATTAACCTGTGCAGGTGGTTTCCCCCTGAATGGTCCAAATGGGGAAACGAGTATATGGCCCTGTGTTTTGGTAAAAATGGTAGATTACCTGAGCACATTTAAATTATAAGTGATACTATTTAAAACATTTTCTCTGCAGTATCATCTAGATTTGAGGAAGGGGAAATGAGAAATTAATCTTTTCCACCCTTATTTCACTTTATTTGTGAATTGATAAATTGTGAAGATTGCCTTTAGCGTTTTATTTATCATTAAAACTTTTGCACTGGCTGGGCGCGGTGGCTCAAGCCTGTAATCCTAGCTCTCTGGGAGGTCGAGGTGGGCGGATCATTTGAGCTCAGGAGTTCGAGACCAGCCTGAGCAAGAGCGAGACCCCATCTCTACTATAAAAAATAGAAAGAAATTAATTGGCCAACTAATATGTATAGAAAAAATTAGCCGGGCATGGTGGCACATGCCTGTAGTCCCAGCTACTTGGGAGGCTGAGGCAGCAGGATTGCTTGAGCCCAGGAGTTTGAGGTTGCTGTGAGCTAGGCTGACGCCACGGCACTCACTCTAGCCTGGGAAATAAAGTGAGACTCTGTCTCAAAAAAAAAAAAAAAAAAAAAAACTTTTGCATTGAGCATTCTGTGCTGCCTTTTTAATCCTAAAAAGGGCCTAAAATTCTCCAGTCATCAGAGCATTAAGTGTTCAGAACTTGCCCTAAGTTTGTTTAAAGCAAAAGGAATGTGGTAGTTTGGCTTGGATGGCCCAGCACACCTTGTTTTATTGTTCTTCTCTTTATCTTGGGTGCAGATATTGTGCTCTTTATAAATGAAAGGTTTGTGGCAACTCTGCATCTAGCAAGCCTATTAGCACCATTTTTTCAACAGTATTTGCTCACTTCATGTCACATTTTGATAATTCTCACAATATTTTTAACTTTTTCACTATTATTATATTTGTTAGGGTGATCTGTGATTAGTGGTCTTGGACTTCACTGTCGTAATTGTTTTGGGACACCACGAACCGTGTCCATATAAGCTGGTGAACTTGATTGATAGATGTTGTATGTGTTCTGACCACTCCACTATTCCCTATTCTCCACTATTCCCACTCCACTGCCTCCCTATTCTCTGAGATACAATACAATAATATGGAAAATAGGCCAATTAATAACCCTACAATGGCCTGTAAGTGTTCAAGTACAAGGAAGAATCACATGTCTCCCAAGTTAAATCAAAGGCTAGAAATGATTAAGCTTAGTGAGGAAGGCATGTTGAAACCTGAGATAGACTGAAAGCTAGGCCTCTTATGCCAAAAAGTTAACCAACTTGTGAATGCAAAGGAAATTAAAAGTGCCACTCCAGTGAACACATGAATGAGAAGAAAGTGAAACGCCTTATTGCTGATATGGAGAAATTTTGAGTAGACATCTGGAGAGAAGATCAAATCAGCCAGAACATTCTCTTAAGCCAAAGCCTAATCCAGAGCAAGGCCCTCACTCTCTTCAATTCTATAAAGGCTGAGAGAGGTGAGGAAGCTGCAGAAAAGTTTGAAGCTAGGGTAGGTTGCATGAGGTTTAAGGAAAGAAGCCATCTCTAACATAAAAGTGTGAGGCAGAGCAGCAAGTGCTAATGTAGAAGCTGCAGCAAGTTATCCAGAAGATCTAGCCATGTATAGTCATTGATGTAGGCGGCTACAATTAAACAACAAATTTTTGATGTAGATGAAACAGCCTTCTATTAGAAGAAGATACCATCTAGGACTTTAATAGCTAGAGAGGAAAGGTCAGTGCTTGACTTCAAAGCTTCAAAGGACAGGCTGAACCTCTTATTAGGGGCAGTGCAGCTGGTGACTTTAAGCTGAAACCATTGTTCATTTACCACTTTGAAAATCTTAGGCTCTTAAGAATTATGCTAAATTTGCCTGTACTTTATAAGTGGAACAACAAATCTTGGATGATGGCACATCTGTTTATAGCACAGTTTACTGAATATTTTAAGCCCACTGTTGAGACCTACTGCTCAGAAAAAAAGATTCCTTTCAAAATAGTACTACTGGCCAGGCGCACGGTGGCGCAGGCCTCTAATCCTAGCACTCTGGGAGGCTGAGGCGGGCGGATTGCTCAAGGTTAGGAGTTGGAGACCAGCCTGAGAAAGAGCAAGACCCCATCTCTACTATAAATAGAAAGAAATTAATTGGCCAACTAATATATATAGAAAAACTTAGCCGGGCATGGTGACACATGCCTGTAGTCCCAGCTACTTGGGAGGCTGAGGCAGCAGGATTGTTGAGCCCAGGAGATTGAGGTTGCTGTGAGCTAGGCTGATGCCATGGCATTCACTCTAGCCTGGGCAACAAAGCGAGACTCTGTCTCAAAAAAAAAAAAGAAAGAAAGAAATTAATTGGCTAACTAAAAAAAAGATATATCAAAAAAAAATTAGCCAGGCCAGGCGTGGTGGCTCACGCCTGTAATCCTAGCACTCTGGGAGGCCGAGGCGGGCGGATTGCTCAAGGTTAGGAGTTCAAAACTAGCCTGAGCAAGAGCGAGACCCCATCTCTACTATAAATAGAAAGAAATTAATTGGCCAAGTAATATAGACAGAAAAAATAAGCCGGGCATGATGGCGCATGCCTGTAGTCCCAGCTACTTGGGATGCTGAGGCAGGAGGATCGCTTGAGCCCAGGAGATTGAGGTTGCTGTGAGCTAGGCTGACGCCATGGCACTCATAGCCTGGGCAACAAAGTGAGACTCTGTCTCAAAAAAAATAATAAATAAATAAAAATAAATACATGCATGCTTTGGCAACACATATACTAAAATTGGAACACTGCAGGGAGGATTAGCAAAATTACTTAAAATTAAAAAATATATATATATATATTTTTTCATACAGGCAGGCAGTCTCCAAGTTATATACGAGGTAATGTCTGAGAACATCTTTAGGTTGGATTTGTATGTAGTTCGGATCCCTAACGAATAGCACATATACGGTGATAATAATAACAATACCATAATGGCTCATATGTGGTAATAATACAGTATACTACTGTAGTAATAATACCCCTGTATTGTAATAATGAGTTACAGAATCTATTGTGCTCTTTCTTCTAGTTCAAACAAACAGAATGTAAAATCAGACTCATACAAAAGGTTAGATAGGAGATAAGAGAAATTTCAAAAAAGAATATTCAAGGTTAACACTGACCTAATGTTGCATCAATATCTTGCTTACTGAAAGGGGTACTTTTGAGGCAAGAAGGCAGCTGACATTAATTGGAATAAGATGATGGTGCCGGAGAGGAGGGAGTGGGCTCTGGAGAATCAGGATTTGGTTCAGTTGCTGGGGGAGGGAAGTTTACCACTGAAGCCAGTTTCTTGAAAAAGATCTAGGGTTGTTCGCACAGCCTTTTTCTTTTTTTCACCATAAATGGCCTTGTAGCAGCTGTTGTTCTCACTAACTACACGGTAAACCTTTGTAAACTGCAATGTTAGAATATTGTTCTTCAAGCTTAGCAAATCCTGCTTCAGTAAGACAAGCAGCTTTAGCTCATTCTTTTGTTGTAAACATTCTTGGCTCTGGATCTTCTGATTCTTCGTGTTTCTGTCAGCTGCTCCTCTGTCTGGGAGACTGGCTTGTAGGGTAAAGATGCTATGCCAAGGAATGCTTATGCCATGTGGGAGAAATGTGCAGGAGAAATTGGTTTTACAAATTATTGTTTTAATTATTTAATTATAAACTATCCTCATGGGGAGCCTTGGGAGCCTGTTCATAAATATGGAATGCCGCAAATCGGATCATCTCTAACCCAGGGACTGCCTATATATATTAAATATATGTGTGTGTAATATGTATATATTTTTTATATATATGTATAAATGCACATACTGGGAAACCAAAAAACTTACACGACTCACTTTAGTGTGATAATCTGGAACCAAACACACCATATCTCTGAGGTATGCCTGTATGTATGTGTGTGTGTTTGTGTATGTATATAATGCATTTTTTTAAGCACAAACCAATAGATATCAGAGAATGGGTCTGTAAAGATGAATAGTACAAAGTCAGCAATAATTAACCACCTGTTCATTCAGCCAATGTTAGGTGTTTGTCCTATGAAAACAAATACAACCCATTCCTGTTTTCAAGGAACTTGGCTGCTGAGTGGAGGAGGTGGACAAGGGATTATGTAACTGTGATAAGGTGTAGTTTTTAGGAATACTGCTTTGCCTTTTTAGCATTCTCTCTTCCCGAATCATCTCCCAAACTTGGATCTGTGTCTTTGTTCTACAAATAGCACTGGCTTGTGCTGGCCCTCTTCTACACTTGAGGGATACGCATGAACAAGACAGATAAGTCCCTGTTCTTACAGGTCTTGGTTTTAGAGTGGGTGGTAGACAAACAGTACACATGGAAGGAAATAGTAAAGTGAGTGAAAGGGGGAGGAGCCGAAGAGCTGGGTGGCTCCCTGGAACCAGCCTGGTGAGGGGTGAAGGTCAGTGGGGGCCTTTGCCAGGCCAGGCAAGGGGAAGGATGCGGTGGGCCCCAGCCTTCGAGAAGGAGCGGAAGTAGGAGTGGATGCAGCAGGCACGGTTGGATTGTGTAAGGCTGGGTAAGGAGTTTGAATTTATTTTTGGTGTGATTAGAAGCTATTCAGTGTATAAGTAGGATCTGATTTTAAAGGATCACACTTAAAGGCCTTACAGAAAAAGATCTGAAGAAGCAAAAAGGCAGCTAAATATGGCTTCTACCTCAAGTGCTTAATTTGCGTCTTCGAGACCTTGTTAGCTGCGATCTCTAGGTACTTCTTGTTGGCAGTTGCCTCTATCCTCCTCCCCTCCCTCCCTGTCTTCATCCTTTCCTTTCCTTCCCTTTCCTCCCTCCTGCCTTCTCTTTGTCAACGAAAAAGAAGCCAAACTCTGTAAAATAATTTAAGGAGGTTTATTCTGAGCCAAATTGGAGGACCATGGCCCGGAGCCACACCCAAGAAGCCTTGAGCAAGTGGACTCGCTGCAGCTGGGTTACAGTTTGGTTTTATATATTTCAGGGGGACAGGAATTGTAGGTATAATACATGGAAGGCATACATTGGTTTGGCCTAAAAAGGTGGGGCATCTCAAAGTAGGGGCTTATATGTCATAGGTGGGTTTAGGGATTCTTTTTATTGTTTTGGAGACGGAGTCTCACTCTGTTGCCCGGGCTAGAGTGCCATGGTGTTAGCCTAGCTCACAGCAACCTCAAACTCCTGCTGCCTCAGCCTCCTGAGTAGCTGAGACTACAGGCATATGCCACCATGTCTGGATAATTTTTTCTATATATTTTTAGTTGTCCAGCTAATTTCTTTCTATTTTTTAGTAGACACGGGGTCTTGCTCTTGCTCAGGCTGGTCTCTAACTCCTGACCTTGAGTGATCCTCTCACCTCGGCCTCCCAGAGTGCTAGGATTACAGGCCTAAGCCACTGCCTGGCCAAGGATTTAGGGATTCTTTAGTTGACAATTGGCTGAAAGAGTTAGGTTTTGTCTGAAAGACTAGAAATCAGCAGAAAAGTATGCTTGAGTTAAGATAAAGGTCTTCTATCTTTTATATGATGCTATACCAGAATCAGGTTGGGAAGTAAACCACATCATCAAAACCTGTTTACTGATATTTTATCATTTGTAGACGTGACTCACTAGGTCACTTTAGAAAGTAATTTTGGGAGCAAAGAAAAAGATCAGAGTTCCTTCCTCCCTTTCCTCCCACCCTTCTTTCCTCCTTCCTTCTCTCTATGTTTGAATGTCTCAGATACTCTAGTCATCGTTTGGAGGACACTGTGTTGAACAAAACAGATAGAAGTTCATGCGTTCGTAGAGTATACTTTCTAGTGGGGGACAGACAGAAAAGAAACAGGCAGGTTGTTTTTTGTTTTAATAACTTTCTTGAGCTATAACTCATATACCATATAATTCACTATTTTTTTTTGTTTGTTTTTTATTTTTTTGAGACAGAGTCTCACTTTGTTGCTCAGGCTAGAGTGAGTGCCGTGGCGTCAGTCTAGCTCACAGCAACCTCAAACTCCTGGGCTCAAGCGATCCTTCTGCTTCAGCCTCCTGAGTAGCTGGGACTACAAGCATGTGCCACCATGCCTACCTAATCTTTTGTATATATATTTTTAGTTGGTCAATTAGTTTCTTTCTATTTTTAGTAGAGGCGGTGTCTCGCTCAGGCTGGTTTCGAACTCCTGACCTTGAGCGATCCACCTGCCTCAGCCTCCCAGAGTGCTAGGATTACAGGCGTCAGCCACCGCGCCTGGCCCTATAATTCACTATTTAAAGTGTACAATTCAGTGCTTTTTAGTATATTCATGGAGTTGTGCATCTATCATCACAACCAATTTTAGAACATTTTTATTACCCCCAAAAGGAACCATGTGCCCCTTAGCCATCTGGTATTTTAAATAGGACAAATACAAAGCAGAGAAACAGTATAGAAGTGTGGGGGTGGGGGAAGGTTGCAATTATAGATAGAGTTACCAGGGAAGGCTGAGAAGGTAACATTTAAGTCAATACCTGAAAGAGGTAAGCTAGTCCTGGCATTTACCTCTGGGAGATGGGCTTGAGAGAGGTTCGACAGTGAGCTAACTTAATGCTAAGCATATCACTGAATTAAATTGGAAGTGATTTGCAGCAGAATTGATTATATTTTAATGGTCTGTAGAGTATAAATCAGTTCTTACTTATTTGGAGCATGAAGTGTAAAATATTGAAATCCATCCTACATCAGATTCTATCCAAGTACAAGATGAGGATAGTCCGGGAATGGTGGCTCATGCCTGTAATCCTAGCACTCTGGGAGGCCAAGGCGGGTGGATTGCTCAAGATCAGGAGTTCGAGACCAGCCTGAGCAAGAGAGAGACCCCATCTCTACTAAAAATAGAAATAAATTAGCAGGACAACTAAAATATGTAGAAAAATTAGCTGGGTGTGGTGGCACATACCTGTAGTCCCAGCTACTTGGGAGGCTGAGGCAGAAGGATCACTTGAGCCCAGGAGTTTGAGGTTGCTATGAACTAGGCTGACGCCACGGCACTCACTGTAGCTGGGGCAACAGAGTGAGACTCTGTCTCAAAAAATAAATAAATAAATAAAAGATGAGGGTACTACCATTAATGGAGTTTAAATAGTATTTGCTTCTGGGAAAGGCATGAGTTTTATGATGAGGAAAAAAGTTTTCTTGTTAGTTAGAATTTACTACCTTTTTTTGTATCGGTAATTTATTTCTGAAGTTAACGGGATCTGTATTAGATTCCTTTTTTTTCTTTGTAAATAATGTCATTTAAAGCATGAAAATTGATCATAGGAGTGGAGTCATTCTTATCATACCCAACTAAAACAGAGTTGAGGAGCCAGGGAGAAAAGCACTCAGGGCATATATAAAAATATCATTCTCAGGGCTGGGCTTGGTGGCCCATGCCTGTAATCCTAGTACTCTGGGAAGCTGAGGTGGGCAGATTGTTTGAGCTCAGGAGTTAGAGACCAGCCTGAGCAAGAGCGAGACCGTGTCTCTACTAAAAATAGAAAAATTAGCCAGGCATGGTAGTGCCTGTAGTCCCAGCTGCTGGGGAGGCTAAGGCAGGAGGATCGCTTGAGCCTAGGAGTTTGAGGTTGCTGTGAGCTAGGCTGATGCCATAGCACTCTAGTCTGGGGAACAGAGCTAGACTCTGTCTCAAAATAAGTAAATAAATAAAAAATAAAAATATCATTCTTGGCCTGGCATGGTAGCTCACACCTGTAGTCCCAGCACTCTGGGAGGCCGACGCTGGAGGATCACTTGAGCTCAGGAGTTTGAGACCAGCCTGAGCAAGATCAAGACCCCATCTCTACTAAAAATAGAAAACAATGAGCTGGTTGTGGTGGTGCACACCTGTAGTCCCAGCAACTCGGGAGGCTGAGGCAGAAGGATTGCTTGAGCCTAGGAGTTTGAGGTTGCTGTGAGCTAGGCAGACACCACAGCACTCTACCTGGGCAATAGAGCAAAACTCTGTCTCCAAAAAAATAAAAATAAAAATATCATTCTCTGCAAGTCCTAACCTGGTTTCAGGTTACAAGAGCTAAAACTGCCTCTTGTAACCTGAAACCGGTTTTATCTATAGCTGCTAAAGTAACTTGGTGCAACTCTGAGACTCATTTTGCCCACCATCATTGCCTACCACTTGGAGGTCTCCAGGGCTTTGCTAATAATACCAGTGAACTTTTTCTGAGGACCACAAGTAACATTCCTCTTTTTTATAAAACCCCAAACCTTCTATTTGTTCTTTGTACACACCAAAGACCACCTGGTCTATGTGTATGCCCCAAATTGCAATTCTTTCTTCCCAAATAAAACATTAAATTAGAAGATTCGTCTCTATATTTTTATTTTGACTTCGACAAAAGATACAGGAGAAGTAGACTTGGCTGGTAGGATAAGAAAACTTTCTCACCATAATCTCATTAACAATTATACTTGAATAACATTATTTCATTTAATTCCCACAGGTAAGTGATAGTGTCCCTAATTTACAATGAGGAAACAAAACTTAGAGAAATGAAGTCACTCGTCTAAAAGCACATGACTAATAAGTGGCAAAGCCAGGACCCTGTGTTTGTAACCAGCAGATTATTTTGCGTCTCGGCCATGTCACAGAGGGCATTAATGGCTTTGAGGAGTTTTAATGCTAAAGAACTTACTTTTTCATAGTCGGAATAGAGGGTATTTCTGTCCTGCCTGAAGATTGTTTCTGAAAAAGATATGCATGAATATGTGCAATAAGTTTAATACGAAAGAATTATCTTCTATTGTTAAGAATAAAAAGGCACCCAGGTGGCACTTTAAACACATTACCTGCAGCAATGACATGGGCCATGAAGGGTCATCCTGGAGCCAGGAGCATGGAGGGGCATTGGGGATAGCTGCCAGACCATGTAGAGTCTGGGGTTTTTTAGAAACTTAAGTGAAAATGTAATAGTATTTTTGCTCTCTTTGATTTTCAAGGGAAAAATCTTTTTAAAATTTTATTTTCTCAGGTCTGCCCAGAACAATATGACAAAGGCAGTAGATGCATTTAGTAAGTATTTTCTATATCTGAAATGCAAGAACTGTTCAGGAACAACTTCAGCATTTGCCTTTCCCCTTTTCCCTGCTAATTTTGGATTGGCGATACCCCGGGGTTTGCATTTTTCCAGGTATGCTGCTCTGAAATGTACTGGTCTTCTTCATAGACCTCTCTGTAACATGGGGATGTGTGAGGGATGGATGGTAACATGACTCCCTACCTGAGCAGGGGTGCGAGGGAGGCGGGAAGAGGCTGCAGGACACTCAGGTTCTCTGTGGAATTGGGAGTCCACTGGGAGTTGACCCGGGGAAGTAAGAGCAGATCACTGGCCAGTCCTTGGAGCAGAGCAGCCCCAGTGACTCAGTAACTGGTAAGAGGAATTGAGCTTCATCCATGGAGAGTTCTTCCTGGCCAAGGACCCTGCTAAACTCTTTATGTGTTTTATTTTACATAATTCTCATAACAGTTCTATCAGTATTCTATATGTACCTATCCTTATCTCAATTTTACAGAAGAGAAAACTGAGGCTTAGAGAAATTAAATGATGTACCCAAGGTCAACCAGCTAAGTAGGTGACTGAGCTGGGATTTGAGTCAGGGATTCTCAAAATGGACATCTGTGGTTCCTTTAGAAACAGGCAGCTGTGGTTTGTGATCCCAGCCGGTGCCCTCTGCTTCTTCTGGGCTCCCTTAGCTGCCTTGTCTCCTGAAGAGGGAATCTGCCGGAGGCAGTTACTCTCCAGTGGGGAGCAGCCTTTGGTGGCCTCATGCTTTCAGTAAGTCCTTTGTAGGCCACTGGGCCTTAATGGTATCATGGCCTGTGAGTACTTAGGATTAGCCTATAGGTTGATTTGGGCTGGAGAGCTGCTCTAATCAGCCGTGACCTGGCTCAGATGACACAAAACCATTGCCTTGATTCTTGGCCAGGAATTCCCTGTAGCCTCTTTATTTAGAAAGGGCCTATGGATATAGGAGTCTGAGTCTCGCATACATAGTATATGGTTTCAGGAATACATCCATAATTATAAATTGGGCTACACGTCATAATTAAAAGGGCTATAGCCTCACTGCCCTAGCAAGATGGGACATTACCACTGTCAAAGGTCTGGCTTTCAGCTCTGCAGGTCTGGAAACTTGTTGGTCAGAAGACCCATTATTGATCACATGGGCCAGAGGGGAAAAGGACTCAAGCTAAACTCATAGAAATTGCAATCTAACAGTTTAGGATGGCACTTAATATTTTTAGTGAGCCCTTGATAGGATATTCCCTTCTTGTTATCAGGGGCCTAGAAAGCCACGGTGGCTTAGCTGGGGAGCTTGGTGAGCAAAGGTCGAGAGGAAGAATGATGAGGCTTGGAGTAACCTGTCTGGGCCAGTGTTTCATTTTATTAATCATGACCTTTCTTCATTTGGTGCTATGATGCTGTTGTACAGAGAAAGTTCCTACTTACTATCTAAAAGCACTTAATTCCTGCCCTGAATGTGTAAGTTTAATATGATTCTAGAACATGTCAATGAACTTTTTAAACACTTTTTTTTTTTTATATATTGACAAAAGGATGCTAAAGTTCATCTGCTAGGATAAATTACTGCAGATAGCCAAGAGAATTTTTTAAATATCATCTTTTTTTTTTTTTTTTTTTTGAGACAGAGTCTCGCTTTGTTGGCCAGGCTAGAGTGAGTACCATGGCGTCAGCCTAGCTCACAGCAACCTCAAACTCCTGGGCTTAAGCAATCCTGCTACCTCAGCCTCCCGAGTAGCTGGGACTACAGGCATGTGCCACCATGCCTGGCTAATTTTTTCTATATATATTAGTTGGCCAATGAATTTCTTTCTATTTATAGTAGAGACGGGGTCTCACTCTTGCTCAGGCTGGTTTTGAATTCCTGACCTCGAGCAATCCACCCACCTTGGCCTCCCAGAAAGCTAGGATTACAGGCATGAGCCACCGCTCCCGGCCTCATCTTTAATTTTTGTAGAGACAGGGTCTTGCTGTGTTGCCCAGGCTGAGGCTGGTCATGAACTGCTGGGTTCAAGCAACCCTCCCACCTCGACCTCCCAAAGTGCTGGGGTTACAGGCATGAGCCACTGTGCCTGGCCAAGAGAATGTTTTGAAAGGAGGTGAGGGACTTATCTTAGTTAACATGAAAACATATTATGGGCCGGGTGTGGTGGCTCACGCCTGTAATCCTAGCACTCTGGGAGGCCGAGATAGGTGGATCACTCAAGGTCAGAAGTTCAAAAGCAGCCTGAGCAAGAGCAAGGCCCTGTCTCTACCAAAAATAGAAAGAAATTAATTGGCCAACCAAAAATATATAGAAAAAACTAGCTGTACATAGTGGCACATGACTGTAGTCCCACCTACTTGGGAGGCTGAGGCAGGAAGATTGCTTAAGCCCAGGAGTTTGAGGTTGCTGTGAGCTAGGCTGACGCCACAGCACTCTAGCCTGGGCAACAGAGTGAGACGCTGTCTCAAGAAAACAAAAAAGGAAAACTTATTATTAATTCATTTTCAAACATCAGAATAGCAAGACCAGTAGAACAAAGTCTTAAATCAAGTCCTTGCCCATAAAGGAATGTAGAAAACAATGAAAGTGAGTCTTAAGGTTAGATAGGTGAGTACGTAGAAAAATATATAGATCCATACTTTATACTAAAATCCCAGGTAGATTAAAGATTAATTGTAAAAATGAAACCATAAAAGTAATTGAAGAAAATAACTGGGTAGAGAAAGGCCTTGCAAGCAAGTCAGTCAAACAATATGGGAAAAGACTGGTTTTTGGTCAACTAAAATATAAAACTTCAGCCTGTCAACACAACCTAACGAAGTTAAAATGGGGAAATATTTCTGGGGGAAATATTTGCAGTACGTGATGAAGAGCTGTTACGAACTGATAAGAAAAGCATAAATACTCCAGTAGAAAATAAGCATTTTACAAGCGTAGAAAACATTATTACAGCTTAAGTGGAGTTGACCTTTGAACAATGCAGGGGTTATAGGCATGGACACCCCCTCCCCCTGCACCATTGAAAATCCGAGTGTAACTTTTGACTCCCCCAAAACTTAACTAAGCCTACTGTTGACTAGAAGCCTTACCAATAAGTCAATTAACATGTATTTTGTATTATACTATATTCTTACAGTAAAATAAGCTACAGAAAATATTATTAAGAAAAATAATCACAAAGAAAAAATTGTATGTATTGATGGTATACAACGCTTTGATATATGTACATACTTTGAAATGATTGTCATAATCAAGCTAATTAACATCCATCACTTCACATACTTATCATTTTTTGTATATATAATGAGAACATTTAAGATCTACCTTCTTAGCAAATTTCAAGTATACAATAGAGTGTTATTAACTATAGTTACCAAACTGTACATTACAGAACATATTCATCCTGCATAACTAAAACTTTGTACTCTTTAACCATTGTCTCCCCATTTCCCCCACCCCTCAACCTCTGGCAACTGCCATCCTACCCTCTGCGTCTATGAATTCAACTTTTTTAGGTTCCACATATAAGTAAGACCATGGAGTATTTTGTTTTTCTGTGTCCGACTTATTTTACTTAGCATAATGTCCTCTAGGTTCATCCATGTTGTCCCAAATGGCAGGATTTCTTTCTTTTTTAAGTCTGAATAATATTCTCCTTTATATATATACAAAATACATACTCTTTTTTTTGAGACAGGGTCTCACTCTGTTGCTCAAGCTAGAGTGCAGTCAACTGCAATCTTGAACTCTTGGGCTCCAGTGATCCTCCCACCTCAGCCTCCTGAATAGCTGGGACTACAGGCATGTCCCACGACACCTAGCTAATTTTTCTATTTTTATAGAGATGGGGTCTCACTCTGTTGCCCAGGTTGGTTTTGAACTCCTGGTCTCAAGTGATCCTCTTGTCTCAACCTCCTAAAGTGCTAGAATTACAGGTGTGAGCCACCATGCCTGGCCCTACATTTTCTTTCTTTATCTATTGAAGGACCTCAAGTTGTTTCTGTATCTTAGCTATTGTGAATAATATAATGAAGATGGGAGTGTAGATGTCATTTTGAGATACTGATTCCATTTCCTTCCTATGCCCAGAAGTGGGATTGCTCAGTCATAATATAGCTCTGTTTTTAATTTTTTTGAGGACTCTCCACACTGTTTTCCATGTTGACTGTAACAACCGACATTCTCACTAATAGTGTACAGGGCTTCCCTTTTCTCCACATCCTTGCCAACTCTTGTTATCTTTTTGATAATAGCTGTGTGGTTTTGGTAAAGGTTTTCAATTTTGTTGAAGTGGATTCATCTGGTTTTTTTGTTGTGTCTTAAGTTTTTGCTTCACTCTAGGTCCCCAAAATATACTCCTATATTTTATTTTTTTAATTTCAAAATATTAAGGGGATACAAATGTTTTTGTTAAATGAATACATTGTGTAATGCCTAAGTCAGGGCATTTAGTGTGCTCGTCACCAGAATAGTGTTTATTGTTCCTAATAGGTAAGTTTTTATCCTTCCCCTCCCCCTTCTTGGTTTCCAAAGTCCTTTATATCTCTTTACGCCCATGTGTATGCCTCGTTTAGTTCCCACTTGTTAGTGAGAACATGTGGTGTTTGGTTTTCCATTCCTGAGAAACTTTCTGTCCTTTTCCCCACTGAACTGTGTTCTTGCCCTTGTCGAAAATCAATTGACTGTAAAGGTAAGGGTGTGTTTCTAAGTGTATATGTATGTATCTACATCTTTATGCCAGTACCATGCTGTGTTGACTACTGTGTGTTTTGAAATCAGAAAGTGTGAGTCCCCAACTTTGTTCTTTTTCAAAATTATTTTGGCTGTTTTGGGTCTCTTGAATTCCTATATGACTTTTAGGATCAATCTGTCAATTTCTGCAAATAGATTGTTGTTTTTTTAAATAGAGTTTATTTTTTAGAGCATTTTAAGGTTCATAGCAAAACTGAGCAGAAAGTATAGAGAGTTCCTCCTGTATACCCCCGACTCCCACACATGTGCACCTTCCCCCCAATATCAGTGTCCCCTCCACCAGAGTACATTTTGTTACAACCAGTGAACTTACATTGACATGTCATTATCACCCAAAGATCATTTTTACATTAGCATTTGCTCTTGGTCTTATATATTTTATGGATTTGGATAGATGTATAATGACATGTGTTCACCATTATAGTATCATACTAGATTATGTTTTATTTTTATTTACTTATTTTTAAAGCTGGTCAAGTGGAGTAGATTATGTTTGAGAGTTTCTTTTTGTTAGCTAAGTCTTCTGATTATTCTAAAGTGAACATGCTTTGTTAGTATAACTTTTTAAAATTAAAAGTATTGTTTTAAATTTTGTATTGATTATGTAGAAATACTGGAAATACTTAGAAGTGATCGGTAAAAATATCTTACTGCATTTGTTCTCACTATATTTCAGAGACGTTAGAGAAATAAGTAACCTCTTTTACATATGGAGAGATTCAGCACAGTGTTTGTGACTTATGTAAGTTTTGTGGTCAGCAGTTGAATAAAAGCTAACATCTGGACCCACTATTAGTTTTGTATAGTAGATTAATTTTTATTTTTGAGACAGGGTCTCACTCCGTTGCCTGGACTAGAGTACAATGGCATCATCATAGCTCACAGCAACCTCAAACTCCTGGGCTCAAGTGATCCTCCTGCCTCAGCCTCCCAAGTAGCTGGGACTGCAGGTGCACCTGGCCAAACTGTGGAATTTCTACAAATGCATTTTCCATTGCAGATTTCAACTAAATTGAACAGTGTGAAAACAAACATTAAAGTGATCAGAGGCCAGACACAGACGCTCACATCTCTAATCCCAGCACTTTGAGAGGCCAAGGTGGGAGGATTGCTGGAGGCCAAGAGTTTAAGACTGGTCTGGGCAATAGTGAGACCCTGTCTCTACAAAATTTTTTTAAAACATTAGCTAGGTGTGTAGTCCCAGCTACTCAGGAAGCTGAGTCACGAGGATCACTTGAGCCCAGAGTTCCAGGTTGCAGTGAGCTATGATGACACCACTGTGCTCTAGCCTGGGCAACAGAGTGAGACCTTGTCTCATTCAATCAATCAATCAGTCAATCAATAAACAAAAAAACAGCTAAAGTTCCAGTCCTCAGATCGAGAGTCAGAATCTTGGGAAGTGGTACTCCAGTTTCTGTGTGCTCCCTGGTGATTGTGACTTTGAGTCCAGTCTTAAAGCTGCTCTGTGGTGATTCTTTAGGAAAGTCAGGGCTTGGCCAATTGTTGACTCCTTTAATCACCTAATCTTTAATCATGCCTGCTGAAGTGTTTTGTTTGGTTCTGTTTGTTTTCCTCCTTTTCATATTATTTTTGTTGTAAGAGCTGGAAAATGTGTTGAAGAAAATGAACTCTAGGATATATTTAAGCACTTGAAATAAGCTTTTGTTTTATAGTGCAGATTTACTTAATACCTTATGCATTTTAATTTAAAACTTTAACTTCTATCCCAAAGCATTTACTGGCATTATTAACAAGGGGTATTTTGGTTGAATGAATGTTTTAGAATTTTTGTTTAATTAAAATCTAGTAAAATATTCCTAAATTTTTTTCTTTACAGAGAAGTCTTTTAAGTTATGTACCACCAAGGAGATGCTCCTTCTTAGTATTACAACTGCTTATACAGGTAATGGATTTGCCGTTTTGGTTTTCTGTTGCTGCATAATGACAATAAGGCTGAAAATAATAGTCATGTTATTATTTATCACAATTCTGGACATTGGGCACAGCTGAATGGTTCTTACTTTTTTTAATTTGTAGAATATGGGGTACAAGTATAAATTTGTTACATGGATAGATTGCATAGTGGTCAAGTCAGGATTTTTAAGGTATCCATCACCTGAATAACATACATGGTACCCATTAAGTAAAATTTCATCACCCACCACCCCCTCCCTGGGTGGTTCTTCTGATTCAATTACTAGGGGTCTCTCATGGCTTCTGTCAGAGGGTGGCTGGGGCTGCAACTTCCAAGACAGTTTCATTCGCATGTCTGGTACCTTGACCGTGGTCAGATGCAGGTCTGGATCTCTCTCTGCATGTAGTCTCAGGGTCTCTGTCCACCTGTGTGACCCCCCTCCAGGAGAAATCTCCTCCTGACCCGGCTGCAGACATCTTTGTTAATGGCTGAAGGCTGCACAGAGGGCAATGGGAAAAACTACCAGACCTTCTTAAACCTCAGGCCTACATCTAGCCCAGTGTCCCTTGTATCACATTATCTTGGTGACAGCAAGTCACAGATTTAGCCCAAATCCACTGTGGAAAGAAAACCAGGACACGGGGCTCATCGGGACCCATGATTTAAGGGCAACACAGAGTGCTACAGAAAGTAACCATGAATAAATCTCTGTAACTTTACATGGATTAAGATAATTTCTTATGAAATAGCGAGGCATGATCATGTGTGATGTGACAATAGGTGGAGCACCCTTAGGTCTTAAGAAGGACGAGTGAATTCATTTCCTTTTAAATAATGCCCTAATGTACCAGTCACTACTTTGGCATTATGTGCCTCATAGGTACAAACTCTTCTTTTTAGGAGAAATAGAATAAACATTAAACATCTTTAAAATTCACAATTAAGATTTTGTAGCAGGCCGGGCGCGGTGGCTCAAGCCTGTAATCCTAGCTCTCTGGGAGGCCGAGGTGGGCGGATCATTTGAGCTCAGGAGTTCGAGACCAGCCTGAGCAAAAGCGAGACCCCATCTCTACTATAAAAATACAAAGAAATTAATTGGCCAACTAATATATATAGAAAAAATTAGCCGGGCATGGTGGCGCATGCCTGTAGTCCCAGCTACTTGAGAGGCTGAGGCAGGAGGATTGCTTGAGCCCAGGAGTTTGAGGTTGCTGTGAGCTAGGCTGATGCCACGGCACTCACTCTAGCCTGGGCAATAAAGTGAGACTCTGTCTCAAAAAAAAAAAAAAAAAAAAAAAAAAGATTTTGTAGCTTTAAGGAATCTACTGATTTACCCTAACTTTTCATTCTAATCTGAGTAATTTTCTTTTCCTAGGAAACAGGGTTTAATTAAAACGTTATTGTACCTGTGAGCAACAGTGGATGGCATGTATTGGTTTTCCAGTACACCAAGAGTACAATCCAGCAGGAATAGGAATGTTCCTGTTTCCTTGGAAAGCTATTCATAAGGATAATGAGTACTTTAGTATTCACTATTATTTAGTATTCAAAGTTATGTTAATTATATCCTCTGCCTATCCCCTGCCTGCACGCAGAGTGGCAGGTTTTGACATGAGGATGTCTGGTTATTTGAGTTGTATATTTTATCTGAAATACATGGCAAATGCCATCTCGTGGCATCTTAGTTTTAGCTGCTGTAACAAATTGATGTAGACTTGCTGACTTAGACAGTTATTAAGATTAGGGTGCCAGCATGGTCGGCTTCTGGCGAGGGCTCTTCCTGGTGTGTAGACAGCTGCCTTCTTGCTGTGACATGGCAGAGAACAGACAGGACACCAGCTCTGGTGTCTCTTTATAATCCACCCTCATGACCATATCACCCCCAAAGACCTCATATAAATGCAAGATACCCTTATGTTTTGAGGATTAGGGTTTCAACATATGGATTTTAGGCCGGGCGCGGTGGCTCAAGCCTGTAATCCTAGCTCTCTGGGAGGCCGAGGTGGGCGGATCGTTTGAGCTCAGGAGTTCGAGACCAGCCTGAGCAAGAACGAGACCCCATCTCTACTATAAATAGAAAGAAATTAATTGGCCAACTAAAATATATATAGAAAAAATTAGCCGGGCATGGTGGTGCATGCCTGTAGTCCCAGCTACTTGGGAGGCTGAGGCAGCAGGATTGCTTGAGCCCAGGAGTTTGAGGTTGCTGTGAGCTAGGCTGACGCCACGGCACTCACTCTAGCCTGGGCAATAAAGTGAAACTCTGTCTCAAAAAAAAAAAATATGGATTTTAGGGGCGGACACAAATATTTAGTCCATAGCATGTGGTTAATTCCATTTTATCCATTATATAGCATCAACTTATGCTCTGCTTGGGGATTAACACTTTGTTTTCTTTGAGTTTTGTTTTCTCTGTGTGCTTTATGTGTATATACCTCGAATACTACTAGATGTGAAGACAGTCAGGAAAAGGAGAATGTGAATGTATAGCTAAATTAAATCTGATTTTTTTTTTCTTCTAAAGGTCTGGAATTGACTTTCTTCTCTGGTGTATATGGAACCTGTATTGGTGCTATAAATAAATTTGGAACAGAAGAGAAAAGCCTTATTGGACTTTCTGGCATTTTCATCGGCATTGGAGAAATTTTAGGTTGGTTTAAAAAAAAAGTCTTTGCATTAAAAATACCAGGTTTTTTTGTAGTTAAAATAGAAATTTTAAGGTATTTTACTTCTCTGTCTTTGAATTTCTGGTTTTTCTACTTCTTTTTACCCAGATGGGTATGTTTTTTTCTATTGTCACTACTCTAAATTATAAAACATTTGTCAAATAATTCACAGATAGAAACCATAAATAAGTAGACATGTGGTCTCTCCCAACTTTTGACCCATTGTCTTCTACCGTTAGGTTAGAAAGTCCTTCTCTTCTTGTCATTAAGGATTCTCCCCTAGCTGGGGAGACATTCTAAACTGTTTTTTTTTTTTTTTTTTTTTTTTTGAGGCAGAGTTTTACTCTGTTACTTGGGCTAGAGTGCCGTGGCGTCAGCCTACCTCACAGCAACCTCAAACTCCTGGGCTCAGGCGATCCTCCTGCCTCAGCCTCCTGAGTAGCTGGGACTACAGGCATGCGCCACCATGCCCGGCTAATGTTTTCTGTGTATTTTTAGTAGGCCAGTTAATTTCTTTCTATTTTTAGTAGAGACGGGGTCTCGTTGTTGCTCAGGCTGGTCTCAAACTCCTGACCTTGAGCAGTCCTCCCGCCTCGGCCTCCCAGAGTGCTAGGATGACAGGCGTGAGCCGCTGCGCCCGGCCTCTAGGCTGTTCCGATTGCTGAGCCTCCGTAAGCCTTTCTGCCCCCTCTTTGGAGCTCGCACATAATTCTGAACTTGCACGGTGTTTGCCTTCCAGTGTGTCGTCTGGGCTCATTCGGCCATGGTTGCAACAAAACTCGGTAGTAGAGTTTTGTATCCTTTTTATTAACTCTGATAAAAGCGACAGATCAAAGGGGGATAGTTTTGTGGGTATAATAATTCATAGAGAAGAAATGCAAGACTGTTCCTGGATATAAATGCAAGTAATTTTTTGGTGTAATAGTTAATGCTTGGTCATCATTAGCATTGCCTGCAAGCACCGAGGTGTTGGATTTTTTGAAGATATGGAAGACTGACAACATTCAGTCACAACTTGCCTCCTTGATTATAACTCAAGACTAGCTGCGTAATGTTGTGGCAGTCCTGGTGATGTTTCTATCATCTTGATTTACAGGTGGAAGCCTCTTTGGCCTGCTGAGCAAAAATAATCGCTTTGGTAGAAACCCGGTTGTGCTGTTGGGCATCCTGGTACACTTCATAGCTTTTTATTTAATATTTCTCAACATGCCTGGAGATGCTCCCATTGCTCCTGTTGAGGGAACTAACAACATTGCTTACATCAAACCCAGGTACCATTTCTATAATTCAAGGGTGCGGGAGTCAGATGGCGGAGATGTTATGTTGAGTGGAGCCATTAATCCTCTTCAGAGTCTGTTGTCTTCATAAGGTCGTCTGTCAAGTGTCAGTGGAGTCAGAATGAGTTTAAGTAGGAATCCATAGAGAATCCCAAGTTATTTTTGTAATAGTTGGTTTTAACCTTTTGATCCGCTAAATCTTTTTCTTGATTCTTGAAGGAGCACATAAGTACCTGGTTTGAATTTCCCGTCTCTGCGTTCTGAGCAGTGAGTTAGGGAGGAGTAGGACGGAGAGGAGCAGTCCTTTGAGAGAGGCTCGTATGAGTTTTGAGGATATAGGTTTGTTGCACTCAACTCTGAAATTCATTATAATGTAGATATTTCTGTCTAGATCCACAAATCCAAGGGGAGCCCAGCCCCAAAATCAGTACAGGCTGAGCATCCTAATCTGAAAGTTTGAAATCAGAAATGCTCCAAAATCTGAAACTTTTGAGTGCCAACATTACATTCAAAGGAGATGCTCATTGGAACATTTTGGATTTTGGGTTTTCGCATTAGGGGTGCTTAATTGATAGGTATAATGCGGATATTCCAAAATCTGAAAAAACCTGAAATTTGGAACACTTCTGGTCCCACGCATTTTGGATAAGGGATATTCAACCTGCATTTTCCTTCCCAATTAGTTAATAGACCAGAGTTTGGTACAATGTAAAGAGTATAAATTCTTACTTTGTAAACTCTAATATTTATTCTTGTTTCATAGTATAATAAATATTTAAAACGTGAAGGTAAAATGCTTTTGTTGGGTGGGTTGCATTTACATTTTAGATGGCTCTGGCAAATATTGGTAATATTCATACTAAGTTAATTTTTATTTTCTTTAGCAAAGAAGTTGCCATTCTCTGCAGTTTTCTTTTGGGTCTTGGAGACAGCTGCTTCAACACCCAACTGCTTAGTATTTTAGGCTTTCTCTATTCCGAAGACAGTGCGCCAGCTTTCGCCGTCTTCAAGTTTGTTCAGGTAACCTCTTCAGACTGTGTTTAAAGTAGCATCCTTTTCCTTTGTGTATTACTTTGTTTTCTTTGGTTTACTAGTATTGTGGTTTTCAAATGAAAGTTGGGGGTATCCTGTACTTGTGAGTAGAATAAGGAAGCAGTGAGCAGTATGATTTTTCCTTCTCGTTTGTGTAACAGATTTTATATTCTGGTCTCCAAGGCTCAGATAGATTTCCTTCCTTGGATACCAGAATTCCATTCAATTGTAATACAGACAAGTGTATTTCTCACTCTGTACATTATTTTATTACTCCAGTTTTCCACAAAATGCTATTTTAAATAGCAGAGATTGTGGCTTGCTCATTACCTGCTGTCATGGGAATTTACCGTGCGTGTTTGTGCGGTAGTGACCAGTGAGGGCGTATCTGGATGCAGAGGGGGTGGAAAGCCCGCCAGTCCCTGCGGTCCTTCGCGTTGGACAGTAGCAGGGCTCATTGTGATGTCGGGCAGCACCCCTGTGTGCACGTTGTGACTTGTTTTGTTTGTTCTCAGTCTATTTGTGCAGCCGTGGCGTTTTTCTACAGCAACTACCTTCTCCTTCACTGGCAACTCCTGGTCATGGTGATATTTGGGTTTTGTGGAACGATTTCGTTCTTCGCTGTGGAGTGGGAAGCCGCCGCCATCGTAGCCCGGGGCTCCGACTACCGCAGCATCTGAGCAGGTGCCAGCGAGGGGCGGGCCTCCGCTGAGAACACGCGGGACGCAGGCTCGGTGGAGGAAGCCGCCTTCCGTTTTCACAGTGTATTGGATCATGTTCAGCGTGGAAAATCACAGATTAAGACTGTTAAGTCAGCTAGAGTTGGTATTCAAGTTTACAGATAGGAGCTATTTAAAACAAGTGGAATAAGGGAAAGCTGTTGTCACTACAGCTATTCAAAGATACTGTTTTTTAATTTATTTACTCAAGTCCCTTATAATCATGATAGAATGCAGGTATTTTCTTCTCCCTCCTGTTCTTGTTGAAAAATCCTGCCTTGATTCAAAATTCTGGGCCATAAGTCATGTCAGGATTCTTTCTGGGTACGGAATATGTTTGTGTAACCTTCGGAGGCGTGTGCCACTCTCCATGTGTGCCACTCTCCACGTGTGTCAGGGGTGGCATTGGAATAAATAGTGGGATGCGGAGATGAAATCTTGCCTTTGAAAAGATTTCTTCCTCTTGAATGTTTTGTTGTTACGTTTTCTTACTTTGTAGTTCATAGCAAGGAGTGGCCAATTAACTATCATGAAATGAGGTACAAATTGTCTTAAAAACAGGAATCTAACATTCCTGTTTTTATAAACAAACAAAAACACATTTAAGAAGACAAACAACTTTACTCTGGGGGAGGACTTTTGCTAGTAATTTTCCTGGAAGATACAATACAAAAACCCCATAAACAAACCTGTAGTGAGATCTGTGCCGTGGTGGCAGGCCATTGTCACGTTGTCCTTTATGTATGCTCTGATAGCAAACACCAGTCCATTATCATGTGCCTGGGAACGGAATGTAACTAGTTGGGGAGATGTTTAAATGGACAAGTTAGCTTTTGTCCATCAGAGCTCACTTAAATTTTTAATGGAGATAAAATTCATAAACCATAAAATTCACCATTTTAAAGTATATACTCACAAGAGCATATAACCATCACCACTATTTAATTCCAAAACACTTTTATCACTCCAAAAGCAACTCCCTGCCTGTTGGCAGTCATTCCCCATTCTCTGGCATGGCAACCACAAATCTACTTTCTGTCTCTATAGATTTGCCTATTCTGGACATTTCATATAAATAAGAAAGCTCACTTTTAAGTGTGATATTTAACTGTACAAATGAGTTCTTTGGCAAAGTAAATTCAGCCAAGAGGACAAACACATATACCTTGTTGTCCATTAGAAATTTAGAAATTTTACAGTTGACTTGCACATCTGAAGAAATACAATGGAGCGTGATTTTCAGATGTTTGGTGACAAGGGCAGGGAGCTAGAGAACCCCGTAGTTAGCCAGAATCCTTAGAGCAGTTGCATCGGTGTGGAGGGCTAAACTCTCCTCTTCCGGGTGGTGACTTTCTGAGAGTTGAGATCACCTCAGTTGACTTAGTTGACCCTGTACAAATAATTTGTAAATGCTGCTTCAGACTTAACACAGATCATTTATTATCTTGTTAAGCAAGTTATTATTTACTGATATGTATTAATTTTCTAATGTGGCATAAAAAAATTACCCCAAAACTTAGCTGCTTAAAATAGCACACATCTATTATGTCACAGTTTCTGTGGGAATCTGGGTGTAGCGGAACTGGGTCCTGTGGTTAAGGTGTTTTCTGGGCTCTGCTGGGGGAGGACCTGCTTCTCAGCTCATGCACGAGGTCACTAGCAGGAGTCAGTTCCCCACAGGTTGTTGTGCTAAGGGTCTTAGTTTCTTATGGCTATTGGCCAAAGGCCACCCTGTGTTGTCACTCGGAACTGTTCTCAGGGCAGCTCCCAACACAGCAGCTGTTTTCATCAAAGGAGGCAAGAAAAGTGGAAGAGAGAGTGAGAGCAAGACAAAAGTCACAGAGTGTTACAACTTCATCTCAAAAGGGACATCCCATCACCTCTCCTGCATTCTTTTTGCTGGATGCAAGTGACACCCTCCCTCCGGGAAGGAATTACCGAGGGTGGGAGCACCAGAAGGGGGTCAGTGGGGACCGTTTTACAAGGCTACTGGCACAGCCAGCCTTACATGGAACGTGAGAGCTGGGTGCTGTATTCCCAGTCTCCATGTCCCCCGCACTCTTGCTGTTTGCTTGTAACGGATGTGCACAGCAAAGCTGGCAGGAGGAGGTTAAGTATCCTTTGTTAATGACACCGAGTATTTTGACCCAAGGTAGCTGTGGCTTCTCCTCACCTGTAGGATTCCTGGCCATTATCATCCATTGAAAGGGAAATGAAATGGAGTGATGTGCTCTACTGAGTACATCAGAAACCCAGCTTCTGGGCTGCCTCCCTTGCTACCTGCTGTTATTCGTTTTAAGTTCTTTAGTTGCATTTCTTTTTTAGGGATTTTGCTTTGTTTTTACTCACTTTTTGTGTCTGTAAATAGTGTTCCTCTTGGTGGGCTCTTTAGATGACTGGATAACATTAAGGTCATCTTTTAAATTCTCAGCATTAATTGAGTTAAAAATGAAATGTGGACTGGTGGGGGAGGGGAGCACAGGGGCAAAAAAAAAATGTGACAATGAAATAAAGAATTTAATTTTTATGCTTGTCTTATATACTCTATCAAAACATTTTATTTTTAGACCTTTAGCTAAGTAAACGCCTTAGGTTGGTCTCACATGAGAGAGAGAGAGAGTGTGTGTGTGTGTGTGTGTGTGTGTGTGTGTGTGTGGTGAATGGGTGTGCCGCTCTTTTATCGCAGGTTCATATTGTATACATTGAAATTCGGCTTAGACCTGGATCAAGCTTTATGGAACCGCAGATGTTTTTCTCCGTGAGTAGGAGGATGCTCTCTGCCTTCCCCTTTTGAGTTTTCCTTCCCCGAAGACTTAAAAACCTTTAAACCGGGGCTTTGGCTGTTCATACAGAGGGTGTTTGTTGACTGAAATACAGTAAATACCTTAGGAGTTTTTAAGTTCTCAAGCTACAAATAAGTTAACATTAATAGTTTAAAAAGGCTGGGTGCAGTGGCTCACACCTGTAATCCCAGCACTCTGGGAGGCTGAGGCAGGGGGATCCCTTGAGCTTAGGAGTTTGAGACCAGCCTGAGCAAGAGGGAGACCCCATCTCTACTAAACATAGAGAAATTAGCTGGGCATGGTGGTGCACACCTGTACCTGTAGTCCCAGCTACTTGAGAGGCTGAGGCAGGAGGAGCGCTTGAGCCCAGGACTTTTAGGTTGCAGTGAGCTATGATGATGCCACTGCACTCTAACAGGGCAACAGAGGGGAACTCTGTCTCAAAAGAAAAAGAAAGAAAATATTCTCAGGTGCTCATGGCATATTCAGACTATTTGTATACAAAGCTGAAAAGAATGTCAGGTTTGAGAGGCACTGAAACATTAGTTTCCTGGTCTACTGGATTAACACAAATATATATCCCAGTTAAAATTTAGCATAGGCCGGGTGTGGTGGCTCACCCCTGTAAATCCTAGCACGCTGGGAGGCCGAGGCGGGCGGATTGCTTGAGGTCAGGAGTTCGAAACCAGCCTGAGCAAGAGCCAGACCCCGTCTCTACTATAAATAGAAAGAAATTAATTGGCCAACTAATATATATAGAAAAAATTGGCCGGGCATGGTGGCGCATGCCTGTAGTCCCAGCTACTCAGGAGGCTGAGGCAGAAGGATCGCTTGAGCCCAGGAGATTGAGGTTGCTGTGAGCTAGGCTGACGCCACGGCACTCACTCTAGTCTGGGCAACAAAGTTGGGACTCTGTCTCACACACACACAAAAAAATAATAAAATAAAATAAAATTTAGCATATTATGGATCAACAGAAATAAATCACACAAAATGTCAAGAGTGGGAGTATTTCTATAGAATATGTTTCCATATTTCTTAAGAAACATGAGTTATAGAGAAAAGAACCCAAACAAGCCAAAGTAGTTTTGTCACATTTTAATGAGACGTTAACTTTTCAAACTTAATTATCTTTTTTTTTTTTTGAGACAGAGTATTGTTTTAGGTTCATCTGAGCATTTCTTTTTTGTTTCATTTCAATTCACAGGCCCTCTTTTTTTTCCTTTCCTTAAAATGTTAGAAATTTCCAATTCTTCAAAGTTGATTATGTTCTAAGCCTGTTTGATTTTTTTTTTCATTGGTTTAGTTCTCTCAGTTTTACACTTTAAAAGGAATCTTTGGGGATAATTGTCACTGAACTGAAAGCAAAGTCTTGATGACTCATGTCGCAGACATGATGAGAGAACGTGTTAAGGGAGAAACAGAAGTTTTTCTCCCTACTCCTCTGTTTGTGGTTGCAACCATTCAAGTGACAGAGGAGCACAGCAAGCGTTTGCGGTTGCACTTTGGGTGATTTGGTGCTGTGGAGGGAGCCACCACACGGGGAGTCTGGGCTGGCTCTCCTGCTGCAGGTGGCAGTATCCAGAGCTACCCTGTGCGCTCCACTCGGCTGGGCATGATTTGTTTTGCAGCCAGAGCTTGCTTTAGACCGAAGCACGTTGCCTTGGCACCAGCAAACCCTTCGATCGAGGAACCCTTTTGGCCTGCCCAATTATTTTGCAGGATGAAGTGTCTTGTATTTGGTATACAGTTTGGCTTTTTCCTGGAAGATCAGCTCTTTCAGTTTATTCTTTCCTGGATCAGCATAATCCCCGAGACCATTGAAAGGTGACTGGCCCAAAGCAGGGCGTGATTATTCCCGTCTGTGCGTGTTAAACCCTTAACATACCAGTGGAGCCGAGCACATCGCACATGGCGCCATCATGCCCTCCAAGGCCTGACTTTCCAAGGCTCATTTTCTTTGTCCGCAGACCTCACTAATATATGTGTGCCTGACCATATACCAAGGCACTATTTTAAGTAAGCACTTTACAAGTAATTATAAACTAGATAGCATTATTATACCCACTTTATAGATGAGAAGACCAAGGTACAAAGAGATCAACTAACACGCTCAAGATGGCAAAGCTGGTAAGTGATGGGGCTGAACTGAACTCCAGATGGTGTCTCGGGACCTAGACGAAGCTGAACTGCAGCTGTGTACCGCAGGTGCCCGTCACTGCAGGATGCCAAGATTGTCACAGCTAGGGCAATAAGAAGCCATAATTGTTTTCCAGTTTTGAGGGGGAGTGTGGCATGCTGAATAAGGACCGCCTAAATGTGTCCACGCTCTAATCATTGGAACCTGTGAATATGTTAGTTACACGGCAAGGGGCAGTTAAGTTTGCAGGTGGAATTAAGGCTGCTAATTAGCTGACTGGGGAGATTATCCTGGATTATCTGAATAGGCCCACTATAATCTCAGGGTCCTTATAAGTGAAAGGTGGAGGCAGGAGTGCGAGGGTCAGAGGCAAAGCGATGCTGTGGGAGAAAGCCTCCATCTGCTGTTGCTGACTCTGAAGACGGAGGCAGGGTCCAAGCCACGGAATCTGGGTGGCCACCAGGAGGTGGAAACGGCAGGGGAACAGATTCTCCCCTGCAGCCTCCCCAAGGAACACAGCCCTGCCAACACGGAAGTATGCTTAAGTTATATGCAAACACTGTGCCAGTTTATATCAAGGACTTGAGCATCCTTGGGTTTTGATCCTAGATCCACCTGCCCATGGATACCAAGGTATGACTGTACATCTTTCAGGATGGTTGACAGTAGATAGAAGAGGAAAGATGTAACTTTTATGAAATTTCTCCGTTCGGAAAATACTGTTTGTTCCTAACTTCCTACCAGATCAAGCCCACGCTTCTTAGCCAGACATTGAGCAACTCCTAAAACTCGGTCCTCCCTAACCCTAACACTGCAGAACCACGGTGCAGGGCCAGGCTGGGGTGGGGACGTGGAGCCTCCCTGCCATCTCTGAGTGCACCGCGCTCCCAGCACCTCAATGTGTCCCCCAACCAGAAAGCTCATCAAATCCCCTTGTTCAAGGGCTTTTGTACAGCTTAGTGTCCAGCCTCCTTCCTTCCCCTGGGGGGTGGGGAAGGGTGGCTGAAAGGGCCCACATTCTAATCACTAGGTCTTTCTGGAACCCGCCCCACCCGGAGGCTATGCAGGGACCCCACCCTGTGTTACTGCATTACCATAAACTCTGGTGTGCTGGAAGGAGCTCATAACAATAAAGGACACTCCTATCTCAGGAAATGCCAAGGGTTATAGATCTGTGCCATCTGGGACAGAGACATTTCTTATCACAACTAGCATAGGTCTGAGCTTCCAGAGGACTCTCAGTAAGGAGTTAGCAACTGATAAGGTGTTGTTCTGAGATGATTTTGAAAATAGGTAAACCTAGGCCGGGCGGGGTGGCTAGTGCCTATAACCATAGTCCTCTGGGAGGCTAAGACAGGAGGATCGCCTGAGCCCAGGAGTTGGAGGTTGCTGTGAGCTCTGATGACACCACTGCACTCTACCAGGGATGACAGAGCAAGATTCTGTCTCAAAAAAAAGAAAAGAAAATACAGGAATGTAATAGATTCAGATCAGCAGACTTATTGTCATAAAGTGCAGATGGGGAGAACATTTAAAATTTAGGTCACTCTTTCAGAATATTAAAGTTTTCATAGCTCCTAACCACTGCACAGAGCCACACCTCTGTGTCCCAAACCTTGGTGCCAGGTGGTTACCTTCTCCCGCCTTCTCCTACCCCCAACCCTACCCAAAGCTTAAAAGTCACCAAATTGGCCGGGCGCGGTGGCTCACGCCTGTAATCCTAGCACTCTGGGAGGCCTAGGCGGGCAGATTGCTCGAGGTCAGGAGTTCGAAACCAGCCTGAGCAAGAGCGAGACCCCGTCTCTACTATAAATAGAAAGAAATTAATTGGCCAACTAATATATAGAGAAAAGATTAGCCGGGCATGGTGGCGCATGCCTGTAGTCCCAGCTACTTGGGAGGCTGAGGCAGCAGGATTGCTTGAGCCCAGGAGTTTGAGGTTGCTGTGAGCTAGGCTGACACCACGGCACTCACTCTAGCCTGGGCAACAAAGTGAGACTCTGTCTAAAAAAAAAAAGTCACCAAATCCTCTGTCGGGGAACAAAACCCCAGGGAGTCTCGTTGTTACCCAGTCAGATGCATCATCTCACACCCTCGCTCCTGTGGTCCTGCTGCCGCTCCTCTCGCTGTTCCCGCCACTCCTGTAGCCTCCGGTGTTCTTAGTTTCTCTTTTTATTAAATATCTGGCTAAAAGAGTTTTCTTAGAGCTAAAGTATTGAAGTGGTATCCTTAAAGGAGGTAAAAAGTCCAAAAGCTGGCTTAAGTTCCCGGCAAGAAATCACTTAATTCTTTCTCTCTTTTTTTTTTTTTTTTTTTTCGAGACAGAGGCTCACTCTGTTGCCCTGACTAGAATGCCGTGATGTCAGCCGAGCTCACAGCAACCTCAAACTCCTGGGCTCAAGCGATCCTACCTCAGCCTCCCGAGTAGCTGGGACTACAGGCATGCGCCACCATGCCCGGCTAATCTTTTGTATATATATTTTTAGTTGGTCAATTAATTTCTTCCTATTTTTAGTGGAGACAGGGTCTCGCTCTTGCTCAGGCTGGTTTCGAACTCCTGACCTTGAGTGATCCTCCCGGCCTCGGGCTCCCAGAGTGCTGGGATTACAGGCCTGAGCCACCACGCAGCTGGAATCACTTAATTCTGGCGTGGAGAGGGAAGACTTGCCTTTGTCACGTTCACCTGGGAAAGTCTCTCCGATTAAACAGCCTTCTCCTCTGTGCGGCAGTGTCTCTGTGGGCTGGGCCGTTCCTCTGTGGGTAATGGCCAACTTGAAGTGTGTTGTTGCTGCTATTAATCTCTTTTTAAGAAGGAGAATGACACACATCATAACCT
This sequence comes from Mirza zaza, assembly GCA_008750895.1. Taxonomy (NCBI): domain Eukaryota; kingdom Metazoa; phylum Chordata; class Mammalia; order Primates; family Cheirogaleidae; genus Mirza; species Mirza zaza. The sequence continues at coordinate 33,078 of VSMD01121935.1, forward strand.
GTTTGACGAAGCCCCTTGGTGGCACAGCATCATTCGTTTTCTGGCTGCTGAGCAGCGAGTGCTGTGTGTAGCTGTCGACATGCTTTTCTTACTGCTACAGAACTGGTCAACCGAGGTGAAATGCCCCACGAAGTGTTTCCATGTTTCGGTGTAGAAGGTATAGTTGGAATTTCCTGTATTTGTCTCTATACATACCATACCCTTCTTAAATGTATGGTAGGTGGTGGGCACGGTAATGGCTCCGCAGGGACCAACGAGCACTGTGGGATAAATGTAGTGGTGAGCAAGAAGAAATAAGCGAATTTTGCAACTCTCAGCATGACATACTTTCAATATTAATTGAAAGTTAACCCCAAAAGGAGAAGGAGAATTCATTAGACAACTTAGGTGAAATGGACACATTCCTAGAAAGACATTGAAACTGACTCAAGAGGAAGTAGGAACTTTAGCTAAACCTATAACAAGAAATTTAAATAGTAACTAAAAATATTCCACCAAGAAAACTCCAGGCCCAGATGGCTTCTCTGGCGAAGGTTACCAAATATACTTCAGGAGGGAATAATACTTATCCTTCTCATACTCTTTCAGAAAACAGAGCAGGAAGGGAGCACTTTCTAACGCATCACATGAGACCAGTGTGACTCCAAAGCCAAAGACGCCACAGGGAAAGAAACTACAGACAGGCATCCCTCGTGAGCATAGAGGCCAAGGTGTCAGCAAACTTAACCCAGATAAAACGATCCTATAAAAAGGGTTTCACGCCACGGTCAAATGGAACTTGACCCAGGAATGCAGATTGGTTAACCATGCAAAAATTAATACAGTTGCATCATTTTCCAACACCAGTAATTCTCCAACACCCCCCGGTTCAGTTCTGACACTGACTACCCCGTGTTGGCACAGACACCACAAGTTAAAGGCTCAGTCAGATGAGACTGCCCCCACTTCAGAAGCCAGTCGTAAGCCTGGCAAGTTTGATAATGTGTTAGAACAACTCACAGAGCTGGGGAAAGTGCGGTCTTTACTATTGTTTTCGAAACTGCAAGTCCGGATACAGTTGCTTGTAGCTCAAAGCCAATTATTGAGACAACAAGGATTGCCCAGGAAGAAAGGAATTTTTTAACACAAGAGGTGTCTTGCTGGGGGAACAGGAGCAGCTGCCTCAACTCCCTCTCCCACTTAAAGAAGCTCCGGGGCTTTCAAAGGAGGGGCCTTGAGCCTGGAGCCTCAGGGCAGGTCCTGGTGTATCCCACCAGAGGACATGCACTCGGGGCTGGTTGTGGGGAAGGTGAGTCCTCTGGAAGTCTGCCCAGGGACCCTCAGAATCTCAGCTCCTTTGTCTTGCAGAAAATCCACCATTTCTGGAAAACAACTCTCAAAAGGTCAGGTAGTTAAAGGGGAGGATTATGCTGGGGTTGTTGAAATTTGTTCAGTGGGGGGCTGGTTCGGCTATTACAGTTATAAAGGATGCAGCTCAGGAACGGCCAAGGGCAGGGTCAGGGTGGGAGGGCTGAGCTTCAATGCCCTCCCAGGACACAGATGTGTCCACCAGTCAGACACTCCCTGAACCTCATTGTTCAAGAGTTTTTATCAAGACTTTATTATGTAGGGATAATTGATTAAATTGCTGGACATTGGGATTGGACTTACTCTCTTGCCTCTCTCCCATCCTGGAAGAGGAAGAAGTGAGGTTGAAGTTCAACCCTGCAATCATGTCGTTGGTTTGGCTGGCCAACTTGATAGCCCCCACCTGGAAGCTATCTCAGGGCTCACCAAGAGTCACCTCTTTAATACACCGATCCATCTGAAAACGAAATGAATACAAATATATTCACAATAGCACCAAAAGAAGAAAATGTTTAGTAATGAATGTAACAAAGAAGTGCAATTCTTGTATTCTAAAAATTATAGAACATTGCTAGGAGAAATTAAAGCAGATCTAAATAAAAGTTCCATGTTCATGAATTGGAATATTCAGTATTGTCAAAATGGCAATTCTCACCACATTGATGCATAAATTCAAGGCAATCTCTATCAAAATCCCAGCAGGGGTATTTTTTGGAGAAATCGACAAGGTGACCTTAAAAATCATAGGGAATGGCCAGGCGCGGTGGCTCAGGCCTGTAATCCTAGCACTCTGGGAGGCCAAGGCGGGCGGATTGCTCAAGGTCAGGAGTTCAAAACCAGCCTGAGCAAGAGCGAGACCCCGTCTCTACTATAAATAAAAAGAAATTAATTGGCCAACTAATATACATACAAAAAATTAGCCAGGCATGGTGGCACATGCCTGTAGTCCCAGCTACTCGGGAGGCTGAGGCAGCAGGATTGCTTGAGCCCAGGAGTTTGAGGTTGCTGTGAGCTAGGCTGACGCCACGGCACTCACTCTAGCCTGGGCAACAGAGTGAGACTCTGTCTCAAAAAAAAAAAAAAAAAAAAATCATAGGGAAACACTGACAAACTGAAATAGGCAAAATAATTCTGTTGGCTAGGCCTGGCTTACTGCAGCCTCCAAACCCTGGGCTCAAGCAATCCTCCTGCCTCAGCCTCCCGAGTAGCTGGGACTACAGGCATGTACCCACGCCTGGCTAATTTTTCTACTTTTTGTAGAGGTGGGGTCTTGCTATGATGCCCACGCTCGTCTCAAACTCCTGGCCTCAAGTGATCCTCTCCCCTCGGGCTTACAAAGTGCTGAGATTACAAGCGTGAACCACTGCACCCAGCCAAGGGGCATTATCTATAACAACCAAAAGCTAGAAACAGTTGTCATACCATCAACTTGCAAATGGATAAACAAAATGTGGCGTGCCCACACAGTGGAGTACTAGTTGGCAATAGAAAGGAATAAGCTGATACACGCTGCAACCTCAAAATGTAAAGGAAGCCAGAAACAAAAGACTACAGATTTTATGATCCCATTTGTATAAAACATCCAGAGAAGGCAAATTTATAGAGTCAGAAAGCAGATTAATAGTTGCCTGGGAGTGGGGGCAGGGACTAACTCAAAAGGGTATGAGGGAAATTCTTGGGGTGATGAAAATGTCTTCAAAATGGATTGTCGAGATGGCTGCACAGCTCTGTGAGTCTACTGAGGAGTCGCCGAATTGGACACATAAAGACAGTGAATGGTGTATCAATTTCTTTTCTTTCTTTTTTTTTTTTTTTTTTTTTGAGACAGAGTCTCACTTAGTTGCCCCGGCTAGAGTGAGTGCCGTGGCGTCAGCCTAGCTCACAGCAACCTCAAACTCCTGGGCTCAGGCAATCCTGCTGCCTCAGCCTCCTGAGTAGCTGGGACTACAGGCATGTGCCACCATGCCTGGCTAATTTTTTTTTTTTCTATATATATTACTTGGCCAATTAATTTCTTTCTATTTATAGTAGAGATGGGGTCTCGCTCTTGCTCAGGCTGGTCTCGAACTCCTGAGCTCAGAACTCCTGAGCTCAAACGATCTGCCCACCTCGGCCTCCCAGAGAGCTAGGATTACAGGCTTGAGCCACCGCGCCCGGCCTTCTTTTCTTTCTTTTGAGACAGGGTCTCACTCTGTTGCCCAGGCTAGAGTCCCACGGTGTCATCATAGCTCACTGTGGCCTCCAGCTCCTGGCTTGAGCCATCCTCCTGCCTCAGCCTCCTGAGTAGTTGGGACTGTAGGTGTGTGCCTCCACATTTGGCTAAATTTTTTTATTTTTTGGTAGAGAAGGGGTCTGCCTACATTGCTCAGGCTGGTCTCCACCTCCTGAGCTCAAATGATCCTCCCACCCTGGCCTCCTGAAGTGCTGGGATTTCGGGCGTGAGCCACCACCCTGCTGGTGTATCAATTTTTTAAACAGAGGAGCTAGATGCTTTAGACACTTTTATGACAGCCTCTGATAGATTGTTCTACACATCTGTCCTTTCTGTTACAGTGATTATGGGGAACGGAACTGAGGGCGACGAGAGGAGATCTATTTCACAGAACGCAGTGGGGAGCGGATGCACGCTGCTCCGTATTGATGGAACTCACAGGCCATTAAGTATTTATCTGTGAATGCAAATGTGAGTTGCTTGCAAGACATGGGGCCTCTCCTGCCTTTGCTTGTGTCTCCAGGCGTGTTTTCCTTTCTTAGGTCATTTTAAAGCCAGGCCTGTAAACATGCATCCGTTCCCGGCCAAATCAGAGAATCCTAGGGAAAATGTGAGCTTCATCCCTGACTTCCCATTGCACTGAGATCGGTAATGAAGTGATCCCAAGGCAGCGCTAACGTCCACAGTGACAGCGTCTCACACACACACACACACACACACACAGGGCGGGGGAAGCAGGCCCTGGGTTCTGACTAGGTAAGATGCGTGGCGCTGCACGCTTGCTAAAGCACCTTGTAAGGGGCAAATCTATCCCTTTATCAGGAGAAGGAGAGATACCGAGAGGTTCACCAAATCTAGAGTGAGTCAGCAAAACTGCAGCGAGCGCTCAGACCAGCTGGGTCAAGTCAGGTTTGGGCCGTGTCCTGTCTCTCCCTGGAATTCTGCGGGTCTGGCCCTGGGGCCCTGTCTCCTGCCTGTGCCTTTGAGTGAAATTAATCCCCTGCCGCCTACCAGTAGGGTAAAACTTGACTGTTACCTAACCTGACTTTTCAGAGCCCTCTCGGGTATGTCCTTACTTGAACCTCCCCAGCACTGAGCACAGAAGGTGGCACACGGGTGGGTGCCCCAATCCCATGGCTCAGGGATGGAGCTCAGAGGGAGGGGACTTGTCCAGAAGGGCAGGTGGCTGGCCCGGCCAGCTCCAGAACCGCTTCTTAGCACTGCGCTCGCTCCAGCTGCCTCCCCTCGGGGCCTTTTTGCCCAGGTGCTCCCTAAATATTCGGATTAACTAGAAGTTTAGAAGTTAAGTTCAGCATATGGTTTCTTTTTTCCTTTGATCCCGTCCAAGAGAATTTCGCCACTCGAAGAACTTGGCAGGGGCTTGCTGAAACTCAGGCCGTGGGAAGAATGTCCCCGTTTTGAGGCATGGTCTGTTGAAGGTCCTGTGGCGTTTGGGTCCATATTAACCAATGGGAAGAGTGGGTCGGGATGATTTTGGAAGCATCAAGAGGAAGTAAGTTGTTTAAATGTTCCAGGTGCAAACAGGGCGTGGTGGCTCACGTCTGTAATCCTAGCACTCTGGGAGGCCAAGGCAGGCGGATTGCTCGAGGTCAGGAGTTCAAAACCCGCCTTAGCAAGAGCGAGACCCCGTCTCTACTATAAAATAGAAAGAAATTAATTGGCCAACTAAAATATATAGAAAAAATTAGCCGTAGTCCCAGCTACTCGGGAGGCTGAGGCAGGAGGATCGCTTGAGTGCAGGAGTTTGAGGTTGCTGTGAGCCAGGCTGACGACAGGGCACTCACTCTAGCCTGGGCAACAAAGTGAGACCCTGTCTCAAAAAAAAAATAAATAAATAAAAATAAATGTTCCAGGTGCAGCTGAAATGAAAGTGGGAGGCTGAGGGGCGAGGGGGTCGCGTGTGCCTGCAGGGCCTGGTGACTCAGCCTGCTCCGTCTCTGTGTCCAAAATGATGCTCTTCTGTGCAGCTCTTTTTTACCACTTGTCTCTCTGTGGTTATTGAAAACCACAAGGTACCCTCCGGAAAAGCCAATTCAAACTCAGCCGAGCCTGGGAGCATTAACACTTAGGCTTGAAGATGGGAAAAATGAGGGAGCCCGAGGAAGGAGGGTCTGCGTGCTCTCTCTGCCGCGCTGCCGGGAGTGAAGAGGTGAAAAATGACCCTGGAGGCGCTGCAGAGTGAATTTCATTTCATGCAAAGAAAAACGAGATTAAGAATATTTCAAGGCAATAAAGCACCTTCAAGTGCCTGAGCTGCGCAAATAAACCAGTAGTCACAGGTGTCTGGGGGGGCCACGGAGGGAGCAGGGCGTGTGCAAAGCCCTGGCGGGGACCCAGCTGCCTGAGAAGCGGGGTGTGGGGGCTGCAGAGGGGTTCGCTGTGTCTCCTGGGTCAGGGCGTGGCCTGTGGGAGCTGCCGTCCCTGTCACCGTGGTTTTAAGCCTGCTGGGTGATCTGAAGGCACATCTGGCCCTTTCCCTCTCTGGGCTCTAGAGCAGCGTTTCTCAGCCCGGCCCCTTCGACACTTGGGGTGCATCATTCTTTGTGGCTGGCGAAGGAGCTCAGGAAATTTCCCCCCAAGATAGGACTCCTTGGTATGAAGAGTGTTTTGAATTAAAGGCCCCAAGAGATCGACGGGCCTTGGCCGGGGCTTTCCCTCTATCTGCACAAACCAGACAGAGACTGGATAAAAAGAGCAGTTGAGTTCCCTTCCCCTCCCTGTGATCGCGGTTTCCCCTCACCCCTGGGCTGGCTGGGGGTGTCCTGCGCACTGAGCAGCACCCTGGCCTCCCCCCACTGGATGACAAGAGCACCCCCCACGGCAGTCATGACAATCAAAAACTTCTAAAGATACTGTGAAATGCCTCCTGGGGAGCAAAATTGTCTCCACTTTTGTTGGGAACCATTGTTTTAGGAGGCGGCAAGGATGGGCTGAGTTTGGAGTCTTTGTGAACGTAGGGAACAAGGCTCTTGCCCCTTAAGGTCCGATGAAAAATCACTGACTTTAAGCCGATTGATTAATGGGAGAAAAAGATACAAATTTATTTATTTATTTTGAGACAGAGTCTCCCTTTGTTGCCCAGGCTAGAGTGAGTGCCGTGGCGTCAGCCTAGCTCACAGCAACCTCAAACTCCTGGGCTCAAGCAATCCTGCTGCCTCAGTCTCCCGAGTAGCTGGGACTACAGGCATGCGCCACCATGCCCTGGCTAATTTTTTCTATATATATTAGTTGGCCAATTAATTTCTTTCTATTTTTAGTAGAGATGGGGTCTCGCTCTTGCTCAGGGTGGTTTAGGCTGGTTTCAAACTCCTGACCTTGAGCAATCTGCCCGCCTCGGCCTCCCAGAGTGCTAGGATTACAGGTGTGCGCCACTGAGCCCAGCCTGAGCACACTCTTTAAGAAGATAAAGTCCCCTCTCTCATACCCATTCCATAGGTTCCAGAGGGATCTATCTACCAGTCAGTCTCTGCTCCCCACCTGCTCGTCCTCCCCAGCGATCCCGCACTGCCCCAACAGAATTCCTCTTCCCACCCCCTGCCCCAGGACTCATTTTATAGGAAAGGCACATGAGCTTCCAAACCCCATGGGGGAGTGGGAGGATGGCCTTGCTAGTTAGCTAACAGGGGAAAATAAATAATCTAACCCGCAATCTCTAAGTAATGGCAGGTACCTTAACTCCTGTCTCCAGAAATTGACTTCAGGGACATTAAATTTAAACTCGCTGATCTTGAGATTAATCACCTGTCTGTAAGATTCTCTAATTGCCTGCTGAGAATGTTTTCATAGCGTCAGAAAAGAGCTGAGTAGACAGAAAGAAAGTGTAAATCCTCTCTGGACCAGCCTGACCACATTCCAGAGTTGAGTCTCCAGGAGCAGGAAACATGGGAGAGACAGAGAGACAGACACCCTGCCATCCCACAGCCGCCTCCTGCTGATCAGTCTCAGCGACTGATACCAGCTGACAGCCCTAACTAATGTTTTCTCCCTTTCTCTTTGTTCCCATAAAAACCGTGAGCTGCTTCTGCTCGTGGCCTGGCCGGCACTTTCCTTTCTTCCTTTTGTGTGCCGTTCTCTCTCTCTCTCTTTCTCTCTCTCCCTCTCTCTCCCCCTCTCTCTCTCCCTTCTCTCTCTTTCTCTCTCTCTCTCTCAGAAAGTATAATAAACCCTTTACGTCTTCACATCCTGTCTCTGTGTTGAGAATTCTTTCTGCACCCGAGCTGTGAGCTCCTCATCATAACTCCACCCTAATGGAGATTGAACCCTCATTTTCTGGGGGTTCCTGTGCGTACACGTTAAATAAATTTGATAACTTTTCTCTTATTAGTTTGCTTTATTGTGGGTTGGGTTTTAGCAAATCTGAGGGCAAAGGGGCGGTTTTGCCTTCACCCTGACACGGCCACATGAAACGCATACAGTGGGTGCTCACTATCTCTCCTCAGCTAGACCGAGGACTTCTGAGAGTGGGGACAAACAGCACCCCCTTTTTCTCATTCCCTAGAGCCTTTCTTTGCCAAGGGTAGCTTTGTCCTGCCATGGGCAGTGTTGTCCACAAACTTGAAGATAAAGGTAAGAGGCCGGGCACGGTGGTTCACACCTGTAACCCTAGCACTCTGGGAGGCCAAGGAGGGAGGATCATTCAAGGTCAGGAGTTCGAAACCAGCCTGAGCAAGAGCGAGACCCCGGTCTCTACTAAAAAAAATAGAAAGAAATTAATTGGCCAGCTAAAAATACATAGAAAAAATTAACTGGGCATGGTGGTGCATGCCTGTAGTCCCAGCTACACGGGAGGCTGAGGCAGGAGGATCGCTTGAGCCGAGGAGTTTGAGGTTGCTATGAGCTAGGCCGAGGCCATGACACTCTAGCCCGGGCAACAGAGTGAGACTTTGTCTAAAAAAAAAAAAGATAAAGGTAAGGCCTCCCCTTTTCCGGAGTGGCCCAGCTAAAGCCGATGGGCCTGGACCCCGTGGCAGCCGCTGACCCACCAGGTCCGACTGCTGTGCTGACGTCACGCCGCCCAGTGACACCAGCCCTCCCGCCTGTGCCCCGTGGGTGTGCGGCCTGTACTGTCCTCCTTCCTCCATGGTCCCTCAGCCCAACACATCCCTGGACCAGTATGTCTTCTCTCTTTTTTTTTTTTTCCAATAATTTTTTTTTTCTTTTGGCATATTATGGGGGTACAGATTTTTAAGGTTTCAATAAATGCCATTTCCCCCCCTCCCTCCACAGTGTGTCTTTTCTTTTTGAGAGTTAACACTGTAGGAGGTCTCTCAAGTACATCTTGTACAGTGTAAATTTGGGGGTTGTTTTCCTATTTACCGTGGGAATTAGGTATAAAAACTTACTGTTCTTAAATTCAAGTTTCACTTAAAGAAAAATTTAATCTCTGGGAGGCCGAGGCGGACGGATTGCTCGAGGTCAGGAGTTCGAAACCAGCCTGAGCAAGAGCGAGACCCCATCTCTACTATAAATAGAAATGAATTGGCCAACTAATATATATAGAAAAAATGAGCCGGGCATGGTGGCGCAAGCCTGTAGTCCCAGCTACTTGGGAGGCTGAGGCAGGAGAATCGCTTGAGCCCAGGAGTTTGAGGTTGCTGTGAGCTAGGCTGACGCCACGGCACTCACTGTAGCCTGGGCAACACAGTGAGACTCTGTCTCAAAAAAAAAAAAAAAGAAAAAGAAAAATTTAAGAGACTGTATTCTTTAGAGCGGTTTTAGGTTCACAGCAAAATTGAGCAGAAAATGTAGAGTGCCCAGGTGCCCCCAGCCCCTCCTCCCGCGCCCCAGCCCCCCCTACTAGCAGCGCCCCCATCAGGGGGCTACTGTGTTAGAGTCGATGGCCCAAAGTCCACAGTTCACGTTAGGGTTACTCTTGGTGTTGTACCTTCTAGGGTTTTGACAGATGTACGTGGCACGTGTCTACCATCATAGCATCACACAGAGTCGTCCTGCCGAAGTGTCGCTTTGATTGCAGACTGTGCCCGAGTGATGCTTCCCACGTCAGGATCTGCTCTAATTCCCGCGTGGCTCCGTCCAGCACCGATGGCCTTGGCCGGTTATCTACTAAGTGTGTGTTATTTGTTGCAGGGAGGAGCAGGCGAGAGAGGTCAGGGTGAAACCATCCCGACTGTGTGAAAGCTGTTTAAGGCGTGCTCGCTCACGGGGTAAATCCTGCCAATCCCGAGCCCCTGCTGCAGGCTGGGGGAAGGGACGCGACAGGGAGCCAAGGCTGGAGAGCTGCGCCCTCCCAACGTGCAGCCGCACACGGCGGGCGTCGCAGAGGGCGTGAGCCATCGTTGGATACAGACCCAGTCTGCACACCCCGAGGGAGCCAGGACTCGCCCGATAACACAGCAGAGCCGAGCTGGGCTTGCGGGTCCCGGCGGAGTCCTGCACCACACAAGGCCAGGCCGAGCTCCAGGACGCCAGCCCCCAGGCAGGCTTTCTCTCCCGGGGTGTCTTCCTCCAGGTGTTGTCGCGTGGCCTATGGGAGGATGAGGAATGATGACAACAGAGAAACCGGATTCTGGTCTCGGCTGGGCACCCGTAGCCAGGGAGGGCACGGACTCTCCAGGACTGAATCTCCTCTCCTGAAAACGAGGGTTTGGACACGGTGGCTTCTAGGATTTCTATTAATTGGGGAATACTCCGGTTCTTTCCCAGCTGGAGACTCTGCAGGACCCGTGCCCACCACTGTTTGTCGATGCCCTTGGTCAACCAACACCACTGAGCCTTAGCTGGTAGCTTCAGCAGCATTCCAAATGCCTGGGCAAAAATTTTAGCCACGGCTCCCTGGCCCCCTGCATTGCTTGCAAAATTAACAAGAGACCAGGGTGGACCTGGTCTCTTCCCAGCCGTGGAGAGTGTGGGAATTGCTGTGCTGGCTGTGGAGTCCGGCATGAAAGAAGCCTTGGGGTGCAGAGACCAGGCCCATGTCCCTCTGTGCCCTGCAGAGGGCGACCCGCTCTTGCAGTCAGCGTGTCCGGTCAGGAGGTGGCCGCTGTGAAGTGCGCCTGCTTCCCGTGCGGCCGGCTGGCTGGCTGGCGCCCGGCCTGGGGTGGAACGGGAACTGGCCCGGCGCAGTCAATTAAAATGCAATTTCAACTTCCATCTGTCCTTTCAGATGAAGCCGCGCCACTCTGTGCTGAGCCCCACACTCTCTCGATTCTTCTCTGGGGCGGCGTGGACCGTGTGATGTTCCCGCTGAAACCCTGGAGTTCCGAAATTGGCCTCATCGCTCGTTTCCTCTTCAAAGGGCACTGAGGGCTCCATTGGTGGAAAATTGAAACCCTTTCCGGATGTGACTCTTGCGAAAGTGGTTTTGCCTGTAATGTGATGACAGGTGAGCTCTGGGAAGAGTGAGGCTCTTCTGCATCCTGCTGCCCCTGAGGGAAGGAGAAACGCAACACAGGAGGCCGGAGAGTCACAGGTGAAACAAATACACGCATTCATTTTGAGCCAAGAGTCTCCCGGTGCTAGAATCCCTACAGTACCATAGGCGTATGTGCGTTTTCCATCAGAACCATTTAATGCTGCCGCAGGTTGCTAAGAGCCTGGAGAGCTGGACGTTGGGCGCGTGGGAGGGGCCCTAATCCATTGTCACCGGTGCATTCCCAGCGTCCTCATTACTAAGGAGTTATAGTTCTAGCAGTGATTCCGTGACACTTTCCCTTAGCCCTTGGTGACCTCTGCAGTCCCCTTTTCTTTTTTCTTTTTTTGAGATGGAGTCTCGCTCTGTCACCTGGGCGAGCGTGCCGTGGCGTCAGCCTAGCTCACAGCAACCTCAAAGTCCTGGGCTCAGGTGATCCTCCTGCCTCAGCCTCCCAAGGAGCTGGGACTACAGGCATGCACCACCACACCTGGCTAACTTTTCTATTTTTAGTAGAAATGGGGTCTCTTACTAAGGCTGGTCTCGAACTCCTGGCCTCAAGTTACCTCCTGCCTCAACCTCCTAGAGTGTTAGGATTACAGGCCTGAGCCACCATACACGGCCCCCTTTGCTTTTGTGTCCTGGGGTCCCATCACATGCGACAGAAGCTGAAAGGCGGCCCAGAAGGCTCCTATTGTTTTCTCCTGCCTGTCGTCAGTTTGCTGTTAATTTCCTGAAAATGGACTTTACCTTTTTTTTTTTTTGAGACAGAGTCTCACTCTGTTGCCGGGGCTAGAGTGCCGTGGTGTTAGCCTAGCTCACAGCAACCTCAAACTCCTGGGCTCCAGCGATCCTCCTGACTCAGCCTCCCAAGTAGCTGGTACTATAGGTATGCACCACCATGCCCGGCTAATTTTTTTTCCTAGATATTTTTAGTTGTCCAGCTAATTTCTTTCTACTTTTAGTAGAGATGGGGTCTTACTCTTGCTCAGGCTGGTCTCAAACTCCTGACCTTGAGCAATCCTCCCTCCTTGGCCTCCCAGAGTGCTAGGATTACAGTCGTGAGCCACTGCGCCCGGCCCACCTTTACCTTTTAATAACTTCTCAGCTTGCTGTCACTGCTTGGTCCAATACTATGGTATAGACAGACAGGCCAGGGGCCCCATAGCCGCTGCGAGTCCTCCCGGGACAGGGTCTATGGGGAAGGCCTTCCCAGAGGGCCCCGGTGAGCCTCACGCTGAAGGGAGAGACTTTGATCCCCTCTGCTGTAACCTGGGGCTGAGCTCTGCGCTGCCTCTAGCAGGAGAGGAAAGGCCTGCAGGAGAGGGGCTAAGGCGCTGGCCGGCCTGGCAGGTGGGGGCCGTGCTGCTGCTAAGGAGTGAAAGAGGCCTCCGTGCTCTGCCAGCAGGAAGCCTTGGCAGCCTGGGGCTCCCCACACTGTCTGGATGGATAGATTCTGACTGGGCGGCGAAGTTACTTTCTTCCTCTCAGCAGCTTGAGAGCTGATTACTGGAACCACTTACTCCCTTAACAAGATCAAGTTTCTGTCCAGGTTGGCAAAGGGGGCGGGCAGTGCAGAAGGGAACCAACTCTGCTGTCTCAACTCTCCTTACCCAGGATCTAAGATGAACTCTCCCCTTCCATAGGGTCTCTCTCTGTTCCTAGCTGTGTTGGACTGGGATTCGGTCCTGTCAAGGCAGACAGAGGGTGAGTCCTCGCCACGCAGCGGCAGTGGGAGCACAAAGGGAAGGAAACCCACACGGGGGAGTACGCTGAGCAGTTGGCACGCTCAGGTCCACGTGGCACCTGCCCCTGGGCGGCCTCTCCCAGAAACCACTCTGCCCTTCGCCTCTGCCAAGGAGGTCGCCATTCCTGGGGCATCTGCTGCTGCCAGGAGCCAGCAGGTGACGGCCCCTCCTCCAGGTGCGGCCGAGATGATAATCCTCTCCCTGTGCCACTGTGGTGGCAGAGTGGACTTGGGGACAGGAAGACCCAGGTTCACATTATGTCCTTCCACTTCTTAGATGTCTCCCTGGACAAAAGGTTTAATTTTCCAGGCCTCAGTTTCATCTGCTACACTGGAGAACTGGCTACTTTGTGTAGTTTTTGTGCCTGTCATTTGGGGGGTTCTTAAATTGTCCTTCAATGAGGCATAAATAAGACTCGAGGCCACTTTTTTTTTTTTTTTTTTTGAGACAGAGTCTCACTCTGTCACCTGGGCTAGAGTGCCGTGGCGTCAGCCCAGCTCACAGCAACCTCAAACTCCTGGGCTCAAGCGATCTTCCTGCCTTAGCCTCCCAAGTAGCTGGGACTACAGGCATGCGCTACCATGCCCGGCTAATTTTTTCTATATATTTTTAGTTGGCCAATTAATTTCTATTTTTTTTTTTAGTAGAGACAGGGGTCTCACTCTTGCACAGGCTGGTCTCGAACTCCTGACCTTGAGTGATCCTCCCGCCTTGGCCTCCCAGAGTGCTAGGATTACAGGCATGAGCCACTGCGCCCGGCCTCGAGGCCACTTTGCATAGAAGAGAACCTCCACGAACTCAGTGAACTGAAAATATTACACCCATCTCCCCCTCCCGGGAGGAGCACATTGACCAGTGCCCACCACGATGGAAATGCTGTGATCTTTTCTATGCAACAGTGGGTCTCGCCACTGCATCCCAGGTGGGGTTGGGAAGGGCTGGGCAGGATGGGAAGGCTGGTGGGGTTTGGCCCTGGCTGCGGCAGTGAGGCCCCAAAGCTCTGGATCCAGCAGTGTGAGTTGTGGCAGGCTCTGCTCCTCTCCTGGAGTGGGGCCTATTTTCTGGTCCTGGGGAACAGCTGGCCTCCCCCCACCCCACTCAGCATCACTTTATAGTGACATTCGACCCCCTGGTCTTCAAGACACTTCATCAGTGTGCTGCCACGCAACGTTCTGTTGGAGTCACCCAGGATCTTTGAAGTCACTAATTCAGCCTCAGCTGAGGTCAGGCTGAGGTCACCTGCAAGGGCTGCCCAGTGGGCCTGGGGTCTCTGAGGGAGGCCAGCTCGGGGGTGGAGAGTGTGGGGCCACCGGGCTGGCCATGCTCCCCCTTGGGTATTAGAACAAAGTAGAAGGCAGAGGAGCCAGGTATTGGGAAGTGTCAGGAAGCTTCCAGAAACCTGGAATTCCCACCCTCCGTAGTGTGCCGTAGGGCTTCCTGGCACATTTATATTTACACCTAGTTGGTGTGATGAACTCCAAGCGCCATTTGCACCCGTAGCCCTGTGCTGCCACCCACTGGAGGTGGCTTCTATCGGGAAGCTCCCGGGGCTGTTGGTCTGAGTAAATTTTGGGGTGGAATACTGTATACCCTTGGGTGGCCTAAAACGGCAGTATTCTCCCCCAGTTCTGGAAGGTGTATGTCCAAATGAAGGTGTTAGAGAGCTGCCTTCTCTCTGATCCACCTCTGCCTTTTCCAGCTTCCAGTGGTTCCACATGCCCTGGGGTTTTGGCCTCCTGGCCCCATCTCTGCCTCCACCTTCCCCCTCCTCGTCCTCCTTCCTGCCGCCTTCCTCTGCCTCCTTCTCTCATAAGGACACTTGCAACTGGATTTAAGCTCAGCGGGATAATCCAGGCTGATTCGGTCTCTAGACCCTTAATTTAATTACATCAGTGAAGAATCTTTTTCCAAATAGAGTCTCATTCTCAGATTCTGGAATGAGGACGTGGCTTTTTGGGGCTGCCATTCGATCTGTCACAGGCGTCACAGGCCAAGGAGGGTTGGCCGAGTTGGGGCAGCAGCAGGTGGCTGTGAGCTGCAGGGGAGCGAGGGGGCGGAGGGGCCCTTTCTGTCTCGTTCCACCCGGAACTCAGGCCCCAGGTGAGCGTGCGTGTGGCTCCTCCATGGCAAGGCTGGGCTGATCTCCAACGGGACACGACGGGAGCAGGGCTTCCCTCCCCTCCCTGCTCTGCTTCTGCGAGAAGGGGTGGGAGAGGAGGCCTGACCACTTTCCAAGCCCCGGGACCCCTTGCTGGGCGCAGGCCTCTCTTTCTGCAGCTGCGACAGGGGAGTGAGGCCCCGACAGGGGAGTGAGGCCCCGGTGCCTGCTGCCTGCCGGTTTCTCCTTAATTATTTACCAGCTTCCGGGAGGCCAAACAATCATTGCGGTGTCCTGTGACAGGTGCGCCGGCCTCCCCGTGGTGGGGGCAGGCAAGGGCCGGGGCTGGCCCAGAGAAGCAGTGGGTTCCAGGGCTTTGCGTCTTTGCATTTCGGGAACCACAGGGGATTGGGAATGCCCTTCTTGGGGCAGTCAGCAGGAGAAGGCTTTAGAAAGTTCTCCCACAGAGAGGCAGGAGCCTGGTCTTCCCTTCCTTTCTGCCCTGGCCCTGCCCAGGGCCCCGCTCTGCTTGAGGCCCTGGAGCCTCAGCCCATCCGTGCCCCACGGCAAGGCTGGGGCGCACGCAGGGCCCTGGGTGTACCGGGGGTGTCACGGGCTGTTCCGTGTGCCCGGCTGTGGAGTGTCGGAGCGTTCCGTGTCTGCCTGTCCTCTGCGTGACGGGGTGACGGGCAGAACCAGCCCTTCGAAATGATCCTGTCCAGTTTTAGTCACTCGCAGTGGTGGGAAGGGGCAAGGGTGCTGGTCTGAGTCCTCAGTCCCCTCCTGACAAAGGGACCTGGTGATCAGTCCCCTCAGGAACTTCTTTTTTTTGAAACAGAGTCTCACTCTGTTGCCCGGGCTACAGTGCCGTGGCGTCAGCCTAGCTCACAGCAACCTCAAACTCCTGGGCTCAAGCCATCCTCCTGCCTCAGCCTCCCAAGTAGCTGGGACTACAGTCATGCGCCACCATGCCCGGCTAATTTTTTCTCTATATATTTTTAGTTGTCTAGCTAATTTCTTTCTACTTTTAGTAGAGACGGGGGTCTTGCTCTTGCTCACGCTGGTCTTGAACTCCTGACCTAGAGCGATCCGCCCGCCTCGGCCTCCCAGAGTGCTAGGATTACAGGTGTGAGCCACCGCGCCCGGCCTAAAATTATTCTTAATAGCTTGAATTAGAAATAGAAATAACGTCCCATAGTGAGCAGGGCAGATACCTCTTTGGCTGGCACTTAAAGTCCTCCCAGACGGGCTGCTTTTCACGTAGAAGAAGGAGACAGAGAGTCACCACAGGTGAATCAGACAAGCCGAGCGTCTTAGCTCAGAAACCTGAAAGCAAAAGGGATCCTGCTCCCTTCCTCCTGCCTCAGGCTGGGCGGATTCCTCTGATTTTGGAAGACTTGGGAAGGTGTGACTATGAAAACAGCAATAAGACAACAACCAGCCCCAAAGGCCTGATGTAGAAATCTGTGCTCATGTTTCTGTGAATGTCTATCTGGTTCGTGACTATGCGTGCGGGACTAGGCATGAGACTCAGTGTTTGTCCATGCCGTTCACGAGTGTCTGTGTATCAGTTAGCAATTGCTGTGTAACAAACGACCCCAAGACTTAGAGGCCTAGAACAATAAACACGTATCCTCTTGTGGTTTCCATGGGTCGGGAATCCGGGCACAGCTCAGTTGGATGCCTCTGCCTTGAGGTTTTTCATGAAGTCTGCAGCCAGGGAGCTGGCTGGGGCTGCGTTCCCATCAGATGGCTCGGCTCGGGAATGACCTAATTCTGTGTCCTCACAGATGGTTGCTGGCAGAATTCAGTTCTTTGCTGACTATTGGTCAGGGGCTACCCTCTGTTTCCTGCTTATGACTCGGTAGCTAGCTTCCCTCAGAGCCAGCCAGAGGGCCAGAGAGGGGCGAGCTGGACAGAAGCCACAGGTTTTTGGGTAACCTAACCTTAGAAGTGGCATCTCATCACTTTTGTGTGTTGTGTTTGTTAGAAGCAGGTCCAGCCCATGCTGGAAGGAAGGAGATGCCCAAAGACGTGGATACCAGGAGGTGAGGACCATCCGGGAGGCTGCCTACCCAGCTTCTCTCCCCAGGGGTATGCAAATTTGGTTTTGCAGGAGCTGCTAACATCCGAAGATTTATAGATCAGGAGCATGCTCTTGCCGGCTTGCTGGGAGGGAGGGCCCGCTTAACAGTCCATTAGTTTATTTGACTTCTATATTTTGCAAACGACTTGCTCCTGCCTATGATAGAGCATCCCTTGCACTCTGCAGATCACAGATCCGTGTAACGGCAGGCAGCGGCATGTCTGTGAAAACGCCAGCTATAAAATGTGAGCAGGAAAAGATGTTTTTGCCGAAGGTTGTAGGCTCGCAGGTGGGGGCTCTGCCTGAAAGGTGGGGAGACTTTATCCTGCAGGGCAGGGGGGCCAGATCTGCGCTAATGAGTCCACAGCTTGTGCTTGCCCCCGAGACATCGAGGTCTCTAGACAGCGAGCTCCTTTGTTTCCTCTGCTGTGAGAACGACTTGGCCAGCGACATCTGGCTAGAGATAACCCCTGGCTAGAGATAACCCCACGGGAAGGGGAAGGCCGGGCAGGCTCCTTAGCCCCTGTGCTGCGTCTTTCTTTCGGAGGACAAGGAGGGATCCAGCCACTCTCTTCCCTTTCCCGAACAAGAGCATGATTTAAAGCAACTCAGAGTCCTGGGAATTTACAGGGCATGCTTTGGGCCTGTCATCCCATTCCCTCTAACTAAAGGGGCATCCCAGGCAAGACCACTTTGGGTCTGGGCCATCCGCTTCTTGGCCCCTTCCCTTCCTCCGTAATCTTCTGTCCTTTCAGGGAGCCCCACTCAACGTGGAGGGAGTCCCCCGTTTTTCTGGGAGTGTAACGTAGCAGAAAGTGCACGGCTTCGGGGCTGGGCAGACCCTTTAGGATCCTGGCCTCCTGACTTCCCAGCTGTGAGGCCTCAGTTTTCCCATCTGTAAAATGGGGATAGTGCCACCCTCCTTGTGAGGTTGTGTGAAGATTAAATCATGGACATAGACAAAGGGCCAGGCAGAATTATAGACATATCATGGTCACATATCAGTTTTCTTCTGCCCCCTCCAAAAAAAAAAAAGAAGAAAACCCAAAACCTTTCTCCTAGTATTGAACGCTGACTTTTCAGTGGGTCTTGCTGTGAAAGGCATTCCTTTCAGTGTGGGATGTGAGGGAAGTGGAAAGGGGTCTGTGTTTGCAGGGGCTGGGGCGCGACTCAGTAGAGATTAACAGGACGCAGCGTTGTTCTGTTTGGGGGGCATTAGCGAGTGCTATAAACGGGCAGTTTGTGTCGCCCAGATTCATATGTCGAAGTCCTGACCCCCAATATCATGGCATTTGGAGATGGGCCTTTGGGAGGTGATTAGAGTCAGATGAGGTCATGAGGGTGGGGCCCTTGTGATGGGATTAGTGCCCTTATAAGCGAAGACAGCAGAGAGCTCGCTTATGCTCTCTCTGCCACAGCGAGAGGACACAGCAAGGAGGTGGCCATCTGCAAGCCAGGAAGGGAGGCGTCGCTAAGAACCGAATCTACCAAGACCTTGGTCTTGGACTTCCCAGCCTCCAGCACTGCCAGAAATAAATATCTGTTGTTTAGGCCGCCACGTCTGCAGTATTTTGTAACAGCAGTGGCTAAGACAGAGACGCTTCCCAGCCGACCCTCCCTCCTGAGACTTCTGCCTCGCCGGTGGCAGCTGCTGTCCGGCGTTGTTGCAAGACATCTCTCTCTTTCGGAGGCTGGGACCCAGAGCCACGGCATGGGAGAGACGGCACCCTTCTTAGGAAAAGGTTGCCTGTCATTCGGCAGAGGAGGGGGTGGCAGGGGGACAGTCATAGACTAGGCGGGAGCCCCTGGCACCGGGTGGCCTGTCATACCCGAGAGAAAGGTACGTGGGTGCTCGCTGAGCTGGGTAAGCCTGAGCGCCTGTCTCTGAGCAGCGATTACGACATGATCTTCCGATGGCCGGTAGCAAAGTCTATTCCCACAGAGACCAGGGAGACTGTCTCTGTCACTGACACCTGCAGCTTTGGCAAGGATTCCAGCTGGCTGCCTCGGGGTCCCCCTGTGCACCCCGGATGTCCCCCACCCCAGCTGCTGTCATCCGGGGGCTCTGTGGACTGGGGGGGGGCAGGCAGCCCCTAGCGGGCTGTGCCCCGGGGGACCCTGCTCCCTCCCCATGGGCTGGGTTGCCCTGCAGCCTCCCTGGAAGATGTACCCTTTGTCGCTGACTTATTTTTGTCTTGTCTGTGGGGCATTCTGCTTATTTTCCTCCATCGTCTGTCTCTGAACAGGGACGGGAAGAGGGACAAAGAAAGGGAAATGATTTGCAGCCATTGTATCTGCAAAGCGCACATTTTCTTTGTGTGGCCGAAGCGTCTGACCGTCGGAGCGCTTTGAGAGCTCGCTGAAACAGTCTGATTGCGCCGATCTCAGTCCTGGCGCGGTGCCCGCGTCTGCCTTTTCATGGATTCGAATCGGGAGGGGCCGCCTGGCGGAGGCTTTCCTAACTTAGGGATATTTTGAGCAAATCAAAGTTTGCTTTTCTGGGTCGACTGGAGCCTCTCTCATTACCACCTCCCAACCCGCAGCCTCTGATCTTGTCACTTGCCGTTGTCCCTGGGGCCTTGAGGCCAGCCCGGGGCCACCGGATTAGCATCAGGACCACACAGTCCTGACTGTCCCTTGAGCACCCAGGCCAGGGGCACCCTGCCTTGCCCTGCGCTGGGGGGGAGGGCGTCCTGAAGCCAGCAGTTCTCAAGGTGCGGTCCTCTGAGGTTCAAGGTGTTTTTCTTTCTTTCTTTCTTTCTTTTTTTTTGAGATAGAGTGTCACTCTGTTGCCTGGGCTGGAGTGCCGTGGTGTCAGCCTAGCCCAGACTCCTGGGCTCAAGCGATCCTCCTGCTTCAGCCTCCCAAGTAGCTGGGACTACAGGCATGCGCCACCATGCCCGGCTAATTTTTTCTATATATTTTTAGTTGGTCAATTAATTTCTTTCTATTTATAGTAGAGACAGGGTCTTGCTCTTGCTCAGGCTGGTTTCGAACTCCTGACCTTGAGCAATCCTCCTGCCTCGGCCTCCCAGAGTGCTAGGATTACACGCGTGAGCCACTGTACCTGGTCAGGAGTTTTTGTTTATACACTTCAATCAAAGCAACACAACACGTCTCAACAGACCGCGTGCAAACCAGATAGGAGAGTCCACCTGCTTCTTCCACTGAGCCGGACAGTAAAGAGATTTGCACTAATGTGAAACAACGTCTTTCTTCTCACTGGCATTGTATGGTTTTAGAAAATAAGAGTTTTTTCCACGAAAAGATGTGAGTTATGTTAACATGGAGTAGTTTATTGTTGCCATTTTTAAAGAGTTCAATAACATTTCAAATTTCTAAGTTTTAACTTCTAATACAATAAACATTGATAAATACATACAAACAAACATACTTTGGAGTCTTTAATAATTTTTAAGAGAGTAAAAGGATTTGAGGATGCAAAGATTTGACAGCCATAGATGGAAGTGATGTCACGTAGTCCTGCTTCTTTTCTGGGGGGTGGGATTATCCCCATTTCACAGATGGCAAAGTTAAATCCTTGAGAAGTTATTTGCCTGTAGTCTTACACGAAGTAGCTGAACTGGATTTGACAAATACTTTAAAAATTGGGAAGTGAAAAAAAATTAACCCATCCATAAGTCTGCCATTTAATATTTTGGAATATTTGCTCTGTCCTCCTACTTAATTCACATAATTTGGATCATACCATCTGTGCGGTTTTATATCCTGGGGCAAGAGTTTGTCTCTAGCTAGGATGGAGAGCTCGTGTCCCTCTGAGGCTGCGGAAGGCAGCTCCCTGTGGGCAAGGGGCTTCTGCCTTTATGTCCTCCTGTTTCGAGAGTGCCCAGGAATAGGACCTGTAGCTCACACATTATGGGCTGATTTGTGTGTTCCCTGGGTCCCCGTCAAAAATTCATGATGGGCCGGGCGCGGTGGCTCAAGCCTGTAATCCTAGCACTCTGGGAGGCCGAGGTGGGCGGATCGTTTGAGCTCAGGAGTTCGAGACCAGCCTGAGCAAGAGTGAGACCTCGTCTCTACTATAAATAGAAAGAAATTAATTGGCCAACTAATATATATAGAAAAAATTAGCCGGGCATGGTGGTGCATGCCTGTAGTCCCAGCTACTCGGGAGGCTGAGGCAGCAGGATTGCTTGAGCCCAGGAGTTTGAGGTTGCTGTGAGCTAGGCTGACGCCACGGCACTCACTCTAGCCTGGGCAATAAAGTGAGACTCTGTCT
>VSMD01121937.1:0-10474 GCA_008750895.1 Mirza zaza
TTGCCCAGGCTAGAGTGAGTGCAGTGGCGTCAGCCTAGCTCACAGCAACCTCAAACTCCTGGGCTCAAGCAATCCTGCTGCCTCAGCCTCCCAAGTAGCTGGGACTGCAGGCATGCGCCACCATGCCTGGCTAATTTTTTCTATATATTTTAGTTGGCCAATTAATTTCTTTCTATTTATAGTAGAGATGGGATCTAGCTCTTGCTCAGGCTAGTCTCGAACTCCTGAGCTCAAACAATCCGCCCACCTCGGCCTCCCAGAGAGCTAGGATTACAGGCTTGAGCCACCGCGCCCGGCCTGAAGAGAGTGTTTTCAACTCATGATCGTATGCTGGTCGTTGGATCAGTATATGTTCAGGGAGAGGCCTGTGGCTTGCTGACTCCTCCAGGACAGGTCTGTCCTCGTTCAGCACCGTAACCCCTCCATAGCTTAGCATAGTGCCAGGCACTCAATATCTCTGTGTGTAACAGCTAGACCTTTACCCGACAACACTCAAGGGCAAGAAACATTATTTTCCAAATCAAAATCAAGTCACTGCATTTTGGTATGAAATTCAGACTGAGTTTCAGAAGGATTCATCCTTTGGAGACAGGACCCACAAGGTCATTGCCCTAAACATCTGGTCCAGGCCAGATATGAGGTACCATGTGGCCACACTTGTTATGCTCTTTGCCTTTACCCCCCAGTCCCAGTCAGGCTCCTCCCAACTTCCTGTCCAGGTTCCAGGAAAATTGTTTGATGGGCCTGTCTGTCCTTTCACATGAAGGCCTGAGTAGGGTTGATTTCAAGGGTGGCCCTTAAACACAAAGAAGCTGTTAGGTCTCCCAAAGGAGCGAAAAGAGCTTAGACCTTGGAACACACACAGGTTGGACAAACAAACATTGCCTTTCCATTCTTTAAATTCTTCCATTGCTGCAAGCACAAGAAAAAAATTAGTATCACTGCAAATTATCCTGCAACATATGTTTGACTCAATGAAATCCATCAAACGGTTTTTTGTCTGATGTTGTTTAGGGCCTGCTAAGCCATGGCTGAAAAACTGGCTACTTCTAGTCACAAAACTCCCCCAGCACAGAGACGCTAACTCCAAATTGCCTGCGTTTTATGTTAATCAGTCAAATTGAAAGTACTTTTGCTTTCTTCAAGGCTTAGTCACCTCAGCATAATACATACAAGTAAGTCTTGGTCTCAGAACTTGCTTGTACATGAAAACCTTGCCTTAGAATGAGCATTCGGGGTCTGAATTCTTTCCAGCTGGAATTTGTTATCATAGGAAATGTCATAGATGCAAAGTTGCTTGGCAGTTCTTTCCAAAGGCTGTGATTGGTTTCTGCTGTCACTTCCCATTGTAACTTCCAAGTCTTCACTATTCCTCAAGTTTTCTACCCCACCTCTTCTTCTTTACTCTAAGTGGGTGAACTTGTCCTCAACTTTGTACAGAAAACAGAAGCCTTTGGACATGACCATCTCCCCACACTCACCCTCATATCCTTTTCTTCTTCCTCTCAGGGAGTGAGGGATGGCTTCTTGCTAAGGCTGCTTCCTTCACCTGTGCATTTTCCTCCCTCTGGTGTCTCTACCTTGGGACTGTTAATCAGTTAACAATATTTCAGTTGCCTGTGATAGAAAACTTAGCTTAAAGAGGCTTCATTACCTTACATAATTAATAACCCAACCAAGAGATCTATTGTACAGCATGGTGACTATAGTTAAAAACAAAGTGTTTTATTCTTGAAAATTGCTAAAAGAGTACATTTTAAGCATTCTCATCACAATAAATGATAAGTATATAAGGTAATGTATATGTTAATTAGCTTGATTTAGCCATTTCACAATGTATACATATTTCAAAACAGCATGTTGAACTCTTAAATACATACGATTGTTATTTTTCAATTAAAATAAATTGAATAAAATAACCCAAGGAAGGACTAGCTCACACTGGGCCCAGACACTGTCACCAGGAAGTGGTTTCTCTCCATTTTCAAGTTCATCTCTGCTCATCTTTGTGTGTTAGTTTCATTCTCATATGATACACCCTGACAAGAGTGACTTTTGCTTCAATCTATTATTCCAAGTATAAGTCCTGCAGGAAAAAAGTAAATCTGCTTCCCCAATAACTTGAACAAAGAATCCTTGAACCCAGTTTCATCGGTGTATTATCTGCCTGACTTTGGTTATGTGCCCATTTCTGGGGAGTGTGAGGATGCACACACTGACAGACCAGGCCTGGGCTCCGTGCACACCTAGAAATGGGAGAGTTGGAATTCACACCACTAGAATTTCATGGACTCAGATGAGATAAAATGGGCATTAGTTGGGTGAGGGAACATGCGCCCACCAAGAGGGACTTTGCTACATTGAACACTACATGGATCCCACTTTCTGAGTCCTCAACCTCTTCCCCTCTCCTGGCCAGCCACCCTGACCCATACGTACATTCTGGAATCTCTCCTTCCTTTGAAAACCAATTTTGATTTTATGTGTTGTTCCAGCTATGGCTCTCTTGTCTTCCCTTCAGATTAAAGATCTTGAAAAGTTGTCTGTTTTTATGTCTTCTCATCACCTCACATTCATCCCTCAATCCTCTGGAAGTCAATTTTGGCCCCCGATGGCTCCATGGCGCCTGCTTTTGCAAAGACCTTCAGTAATCAACTTAATCATAAATACAAGAATCAATAAATGCCCTTTATACCAGTGTTTTTCCAACTTTAGCTTGCATCAGATTTACCTTGAGGGCCTGTTAAAGGGCCTGGAGTTGAAGACTTGTTAGAGTTTTGTTAGAAGTCGAATTTCTAACAAGTTTCCAGGTGATGTTGACACGGCTGGTCCAGGAGCCACACTTTGAGAACCGCTGCTTTATACAATAATCAGGTAGAACAGGCCATTTTAAGTGCCTAAACTAAACAATGAATGTGTAAGACCTTATGAAGCTTTATTTAATGACATTAAAGCTAATGTGAATAAATGGTGAGATCTACTCTGTAGTTTTTATTTTTTTTAGATATGAAGACTGATTCTATCAGTCTTAGGAAACAAAATGCTCTGTTGTGAGACAATGAAAAGCTTTGTTGTGAGATCATTATATGTCTCTTGAACTAAATGAAAATCCATTTTGGAGGATCAATGAAACAAATTTAAAATTGTGGTTCCTCAAGGGGAGTAAGAGAGACAATATTTAGTAAGTGTATTACCTACATTTTCTTATTTAAATTATGCAAATACCCTATGAGGAATGTATTATAATTTCTATTTATCTGATGAAGAAGCAGAAGATCAAAAGTAAACTAGTTTCCCCAAAGGAAAAAGGAAAAAATAGAAGTAGGTATGGCTGACTCCAGAGATCCCTCCTCTCTTCCACACTGCGAAATGGGCAACTATATGCTCTGTGCCTGGCAAGTACTCAGAAATGCTAGCCATTGCTGTGCTGCTGGTGGTGGGTAGCGCTCAAAAGAAGGCATCTTAATAATTCTTTTTATGATTCTAAAAATAACATATACTTTTCATAGAAAATTTGGGTAATATTGACAAGTAGAAAGAAAATAACTATAATCACTAATAATTTGAGCATTCAGACATGGCCACTGTTAACTCCAGATGGCACTAGAAGTTAAGCTCCACGAGGGTGGGGTTCTTTATCTGTTTAGTTAAGTGCTATATTTCAGGGTCTTCAAATCATGCCAAAGCCAATAAATAAGAGCTCAGTAAATATTTGCTAAGTGAATGAGTGGATAGATAGCTTTGGGGTCTTTTTCATAAATGTTTATACAACTAAAATATATTAACAAAACTGACTTCATATTCTACATATAGTTTTTTTATCCTATTTGTTTCACAAGGCATTGCCTTTTTATATAAAAAGTAGGCAGACTGATAGAGGAATACTCCCCACTTTCCTGTGGACTCCTCCATTTGCTGGATTTGGAGGGTGTTCTCTAGGGTCACCTGCAGCCCTGAAGTACTGTAAGTCTAGTATTTCTTTCCAGATAGAAAAAAAAAAAAAGAGCTCTAGACCTTAATTTTCTCTAGAAATTTGCAGTTCTAGACCTGCAAAATAAAGTAGCACTGCATGATTTCTAGGATTCCCTTCAGGATGTGGGATTTATATAATGAGATGGTCTTTTATCTATATATTTCATGTTTTCTTTACAGATGCTCTTAATAGTATTGAGAATTCCATTTATAGAACAGCCTTCAAATTACGATCAGTGCAAACTCTGTGCCAATGTAAGTATAGGCTCTCTTGAAACACTTGAAATGATCTGCCTCTGATATGTGATGTAAAATTCATAGAGAAAATAAAAACTCCCCCCTCCACCACCCCGTGCACGTGACAGCCAGACTCTGGAAGGCCGAACCATGCATTTAGCCCATTTGTGACCAAGAAGATGTTGGGGGAGGGACGTTCAATCCCATGAAGTTTTGCTGACTGATAATAGAAGATAACTGTGGAAGAGAATTTTTTTTTTCTTTTTTTGGTATTTTTTCCACCTGGCTTTAGAAAAAAATTTTGCTTTCCTTTTCAGGATACCAAAATTGACACAAAATAAAATTACAAAAAAAAAAAAAATTAGTTTAGGACCTAACCTAAAATTTGTAAATTTATCTAACCTTGTAAATTTAAATGTAAAAATTTTAAATTCCTTCTACTACATAAGATTTGCATTTTCAAGTTGTATCTTTTATTTATGTCTAAACGTGCAAACGTAAGATCAAATGAATAATCCATGGGCCATAAATTTTAAAACAATCTGGAGAATGTCCTGAGAACTGCCCTTTTGCATTAAATTTATATCTGATTGAATGCTATGATTTTCTTTTCTTGTGCTGTTTTCTAGGTAAAATATAGTGAAAACATATATCCTGTGAAAATTCTCCAAAAAGAAATAAATTGGGTTGTAGCTGTGTAAAAGACCAGGCACTCATCATATCTAAAACTATGGATTTTTCACAAGTTCTTTACTGCATTAAAAAAAATCACTTCATGTGAGATGATTTCTAAAATTTATCATATCAGACCTAAAAGAAGTTATATTATAAATATGACATTTCTACTGAAGGTTTAAATTTTTCTATATTTTTCCTTCTGCCTAAAATGTTATACAGACCAGTGATTTTCAAATTGGGCTTCACAAAGTATACATGGGTATGAGGTAGAGCTCAAAAATGTTAGCAAAAGTGGGAAGAAGTTTCAAAGACATGTCCTGGACAAGGACAATGCTGCATTTCTCTATTTTCCATATAATGTTTCTGTATCCGGTTCCTTTGAAGAAGGGATTTTTGGCTTTAAAAAAAAGTCTTATTTAGGCCGGGCAGGGTGGCTCAAGCCCGTAATCCTAGCTCTCTGGGAGGCCGAGGTGGGCGGATCGTTTGCGCTCAGGAGTTCGAGACCAGCCTGAGCAAGAGCGAGACCCCATCTCTACTATAAATAGAAAGAAATTAATTGGCCAACTAATATATATAGAAAAAATTAGCCGGGCATGGTGGCACATGCCTGTAGTCCCAGCTACTTGGGAGGCTGAGGCAGCAGGATTGCTTGAGCCCAGGAGTTCGAGGTTGCTGTGAGCTAGGCTGACGCCACGGCACTCACTCTAGCCTGGGCAATAAAGTGAGACTCTGTCTCAAAAAAAAAAAAAAAAAGTCTTATTTAAATCACTGCTCTAGACAAATAAACTCACTTATAACTATTATTTATTAGTCCAGGAATAAACAAAAGACAGAATATATTCACTAAAAATTTGCTCCCAACTATGCTATGTTCCCAGAGAATTTCTCCCATTAAGGAAAGTTAGCAGCAATTATTCATGTAAGTCTCCACCACTAATGCCTGGGTATGTACAACAATGTAATTTGAAGATGTACATTTTTTAACTTCTTGTTATCCCTGGCATCAGAAACAGTGAATATAAATAATACTTATGGGAAATATTAACAGTATACAAAATCAGTAGCTGAAAACTTCTACCTAGAAAAGATATCCAAACAAAAATCTGAAAACAAAAAAGTCCCAAACACTGAGATAAAACATAATAAGAGCTCCAAGTAGCAGGATCTGGAGCACTTGGCTGCATAAATCTTGCGGTGAGATTAATGGACGCCACTATTATCTGGTTGGCTGTAATATAGAACTCTCAGCAGAAGACAAAAATGCCCCTGTGTTCAAAAAGCCAGGCTGAGGTGATAGGTTTTAATGATAAAAGAGTTTATGGCCTCCACCACCTGCAGCCAGGTTTTCATTTAAGTCACATTCCCAAAACCTGTTCCTCTGTTCTTTAGATTCTCCCTTTAAAAGCATATCAGAAAACAAATAAAAATTTTTATTATAGTTGCTAGGTTTCTTATCTGTGAGGTTGATTTATGAAGCAGAGAGAAACACAGGGTTTTATCATGTCACAGACTGAAGCATTGTAAATGCCAGCAGCTCTTGGTGCTTGTGACATCCCCACCTCTCAGATGGTACGAGTGGCTGTTTATTAATTTTGTCTGTCATTCTCTCTCTGCCAGAAACTGTAGGGTTAGCTCTATAACTTTCTTGTTTTTATTCATTGCCTTGTAAAATGTTTAGGAGAAGATGGTAAAAAAAAATATTCAGTATAAGAAATAAGCAATTATTTTTTGTAAGCAACTCTAGTTTTAGGAAGTGCCTTCTCTAGATAGTAATACTGATGCAACCAACATCAGGAAAGGTCTTACCCCGAAGAGTCTGATAATTCGGCAATTGCTCCTTTAAAGAGATCGCTGGGTTGTTTTTTTTTTTTAAAAAAAAACTACAGCAATTGCATTGTAACACACCATATTCCTTATGAAGCCAGTCTGCAGACAGGAAAAAGCATATTTGGACATGAAAGGTAAATTTGCTCAATCCACTTAATAAAGAATATAAAAATTGTTTTCCCAACTTTTCACTGCAGTGTCGTAACTTCCTTGGAAAGCTTATTTTTCAAATTTCTCACTCCCCCTTTTAACTTCATTCTATAAAACACATCCTAGAAATTGTACTGATAATAACATTATAACTAGGCTTTACTAACACAGGCACTTTTCCAAAATGGAATTGACTATCAGAATAGTAATGTCTGAACTATATACACAAGAGATATGTGTCCAAATAGTGGTCATATTTAAGTCCCTTTAAAGAAAGATAGCTCCAATAAAAAGACGATCTTAATTAAACACTAAGTGACATTTGCTTTATTTGAAGCCTTTTGTTCCCATCAGAAAATAAGGCTTAATTCTTCATTTGCTTCCTACAGTGGACTTCATTGACAGCTCCCAGATTCAGTACGTCCTACTACGTCGAAGTTTCTGGGAAGCCAGGGAGCGCTCCCTTTCTGTGCAGCAGCTTTTGCAGGCACTCCGAGAGCTGTTTCAGAGAGCCAGGGAGGAAAACCCAGGACAGGTGCATCCCAGAGCCTCCGAACTCACTCTCAGCCTTCTCATTACGATGTGTGACAGGTGAGGGTGTGGATGTCACAGCGTGACCTCAAGGGCAATGCTTAGTTGCCACTGGTCATTTATCATTTGGTACTGTCTAATGTTTGCTTGAGGTTTGGTATGTAAGAAGTGTGTGTTTGTTTTTCACACATTTATTTGTCATTAAGGATGGGAACAAAGAACTAAATGCTTATCGGCTTTACTAATATAAATGACATAGCATAAATGGATGGCAAAAAGGGGGGGGGGAATTCCACATTACCCTTTCTTTCGTACAAACTCACTTCCACTATTAGGGAAGCATGCACACCCTTTGCTAGGGCAATTATACTATATGTGTGTGTGTGTGTGTGTGTGTGTGTGAAAAACTATACTTTGCTCCTGAGTTGCTGATAGCTTACTTCTTTGCTCATATGTTTGTAATGCATTATCACAGTTTGTCTTGTTTTGCTTTTAGGCTGGAATAAGGCTGAATAGCTGTGCATGGATGGCTAACCTATAAACCGATTTACACCATGCCAAGAGCTGAGCACTTACGCTCTAAAGTCAGTGGTTCTGCTAGTGTGAGTGTGTGGCTGTGTTTTGCTGAGCTGCAGGGTTTATGTTCCTCTGGCCTCTCCTCCATTTGGTTCACCTTATGCAGTCTTTTTTTTTTTTTTTTGAGACAGAGTCTCACTGTGTTGCCCAGGCTAGAGTGAGTGCCGTGGCGTCAGCCTAGCTCACAGCAACCTCAAACTCCTGGGCTCAAGCAATCCTGCTGCCTCAGCCTCCCAAGTAGCTGGGACTACAGGCACGCGCCACCATGCCCGGCTAATTTTTTCTATATATATTAGTTGGCCAATTAATTTCTTTCTATTTATAGTAGAGACGGGGTCTCGCTCTTGCTCAGGCTGGTTCTAAACTCCTGACCTCGAGCAATCTGCCTGCCTCGGCCTCCCAGAGTGCTAGGATTACAGGCGTGAGCCACCATGCCGGGCCGACCTTATGTAGTCTTGACTCATTCCATAGAATGAACTTTTAAAAAATCATAGTGAATACAACACATTTGTAAAGCAGAGAAAATGAGTAAAGAAGAAGAAATACTACCCATCAGCCTGCCTTCCAGAGGCAAGCATGGTTTTAACCATTGGGCAATTTCTTTACAGTTATTTCCTTTTCTAGTTTGTTATTTATTTATTTAATTGCACAAATACTATATAAACACCGCAAGTTATTTTTTCATGATTTCAGCCTCCTCATACATTGAGCTTCTGACTGTCATTTCTACTATCCACGCCTGTCTCTAACAGTCCCCCTGCCTTCAATAAATTGTTTTGCAAATGGGAATTAGGCTCTGAGTGAGGAGCTGTGAACTGATAATTTTTTTTCTTTTTTTTTTTTTTTTTACATAAAATGCCTTTTGGTCCTTGTTTCTGTTGTTGGTTTCCAGGCAGCTGAGTCCTCAGGAAGTGAGACTATCTGCTCCATGAAGACAGGGTGCACCCCTGCATGCCTGGTGCCTCGTACAGTGCTTAGCACGGAGGAGGCACCTATAAATATTTTCCGAATGAATGAATGGTGAAATATGTTAATTTGAAGTTCTGTTCTGCTAAATTCTAGATCTAGGAAAAGAGGCCATGAAAAGCTAGAACTTACAGCACCATGTTAGAAATACCCACTAGTAGTTACAGTCTTTGTAAATCACTACCCCAATAGTAATCCCACCTTCCCATTCTTGTCTGTGTTTTGTCACCATGCAGCACAGGAACAGGTTTTCTCCAGCTCGCACCTGTGGCCGCAGCCCTAATAGCCCTCTCAGGGGACAGCCCTCTTACAAAGTACAGAGGTAACATACAGAGCAGTTCTGAGTGTCCTGAGTGCAGTGACACACACCCTACACCTGTTATCCTCTTTACCCACCATCACTGTCACAACGGCTCTTGCTCTTCAGCATGTTCTCAGCATGATTTGTGTGTTTATTGAAGACATGCTTTGGAGAATTTAGAATTTTTAAAGATGTATGCTTTCTAATCATTCATTTCCTGGTTATTCTTAATATTTATTTGTTTAGGGATTATCCAGACACCAGTAATTATTATTGCTTTAAAGACTGGGGAGACCCTCACATTTCCATTTACTAACACCATGCTCTTCATCATAGATGCACTGAATTACCGAGGAGTTGAAATGGGAACGGGTTTTCATTGCTTATCAAACTAGAATATCTTGTGCTGGAGGCCTTCAAAACAGCAAGCAAATAATCAAGAATATAACTTTCCCTTCCCATTCCCTTCGTACCCACGGAGACTGCTCATTCAAAGCACACACTCTTTGAAGATACATTGCAAGCATTCAATTTAAAGATTTCTTTTCCCTTTACCTGTCCAGCCCTTTTCCAGCTCTATGCAGAAAATAGCAGAAGAGGTTATGATTCTGGGGCCCGCATGACTCGAAAGGTTTTGAGAAACCTACTAACAGATCTACAGCAGGTAAGAATCCTAAATTTGTTTCAGTTATATTAGCCACATTTATTGTTAAGGAATTTGATGATTACGTGTCGATCCTACCTTTATCTAGCTCTCCATGCAAGCTCTCCTCTCTGTAGCCACTGCTGTTACCAGAGCACAGGTCTCAGTAACTTCAGCCTCACCTGTAGCCTTTGCGTCCTAGCTGGTGTCTCCAGCTCCAGCCTTCTCCTTCGTTAACTCTTCTTCCACACTCAGCCAGTGACCTTTCCAAAATGCAAACGTGCCCCATGCCTGAAATTCTTCATTGGCTGTTCATGTCTATGGAATAAAGCCTAAACTCCTTAGCACTGCAAGTAAGCAAATCTTTTGTGATTTGACCCAATCCTTCTCTTTTAAAAAAGAAGTAGAATCACAATTCTCATACAAATATACAATGAACATTTGTCAAAAAATCTAATTCGTTAATTAAAAGAAAGTGCCTGTAAGACTTTATAACTAATCCAAAGGAAAAAGACCAAAGAACAAACTGATAGATTCGGAATATTAAAGTGAATTTGAAGGTGGATGCAAAACTGTCTTGGGGGAAAAAGGGA
>VSMD01121942.1:0-12860 GCA_008750895.1 Mirza zaza
GATTCCATGCCCAGTGTCACGGAGGATGGTGAAACACTGGTGAAAAAACACTAAAAATAATGATTTTCTCCACCCTGCTGCTAGCTACTGCTTGAGAAAAGCAGGTGACTGGGTCCTAACATGGATTCCTCCAAGGGAGCAATTTTCCCTTCCCAGCTGAGCCACGGAATCTATCTGAAAAAGAGGGTGAAAAGTGGGGATCCTGTTTAAATAGACTGAAACAGGATCCCCACTTTTCACCCTGCTGGCCGGTGGGCACTTCCCGTCTCTGAGAATAAGCGGCCTGATGGAAGGGGGCACCTGGGGTTTGCACTTTCCAGCTCTCACGAAGGCCAGCTCCACAAAACTATTCTTTTTTTTTTTTTTTTTTTTTTTTTTTTGGGACAGAGTCTCACTTTATTGCCCAGGCTAGAGTGAGTGCCGTGGCGTCAGTCTAGCTCACAGCAACCTCAAACTCCTGGGCTCAAGCAATCCTCCTGCCTCAGCCTCCCCAGTAGCTAGGACTACAGGCATGCGGCGCCATGCCCGGCCAATTTTTTTCTATATATAGAAGTTGGCCAATTAATTTCTTTCTATTTATAGTAGAGACGGGGTCTCACTCTTGCTCAGGCTGGTTTCGAACTCCTGACCTCGAAGCAATCCGCCCGCCTCAGCCTCGCAGAGTGCTAGGATTACAGGCGCGAGCTACCGCACCTGGCCTTAGTCAACTTTTAATAGTATCCCAATACTATAATCATACATACAAAAATTTTAAATGAAAATTATGAGAACAAATTTACCTCCTTTGAATCATCTATTCTCTCAAAATACACAAAAGCAAATCCTCGAGATCTCCCAGTTCGCTGATCATAAACCACATTGACACCACTCAATGGTCCATATCGAGAAAATACTTCACGAAGATCTCTCTCTGTTGTATACAAACTGAGGCCAAACACTCCAAGACAAGTGTTGGGATCTGGATTCGCCTATTAAATAAACATGTTATTTAAATTTAATTAAAACTCCAAATTAAAATCAAAATTAAAAAACAAATACTTTATTTAGAACACCTCATCCAATACACAAAGAATATATTATTTCTAGTCATTTGGAAATAAGATTTTAAGAAAACTAAAGCAGACGAACCACATTTTACAGTTCACAGTACTCTTATGCCTTCTTTGAAATACATATACCTCCTGGCTATATAGCCTGAATAAAAGTGTTCAGACACTCCACTCTAGCTCAGCACTTTTTCAGAATATATCCTAAGAATTCATCCTCAGTTTACTACTGTATTCCTAATTTATTCAAATATTTCATATCCCTAATAGATCTGTAATATCAGTCCCTCTTCTCCATTTTCATTCTTTAGTAAGGATATTCTTTCGATGTTTCCACAATCCAGGTTTAAGAAATAAATGTACAGATTTCAAAACATCATTAAAAGTCAGTATCATGTGGGAGAAGCACAGCATAGCATAGCAGTTAAGCACAGGAACTTTACTGGCTGGGCTCTACCTGGGCTCTGCCGATAAGCGAAAACCAAAGCAAACAAAACCAAAAACCCCTCCATGTTATACACCCAAGACTCAGTCGCCTTATCCATGACATAACTCACACTGCACAGATTATTAAGAGTATAAATGTACTGAATAAAAGTGTTAGCTATTATCACTAGAGTTTTTAGTATTTCCTCAGTCCCCCCTCACCGTAAAACACGGCATTCTCAATATTTTCAACTCAGTTTATAGTTTTCATTTTAACTTTTGCAATGTATTTCTTTCCAAATTTCATCTTTTTAAACTATTCAGAAGTCAATAAAAGAAAATATATTCCCTGTGTTATCTGCAACAATACACATAAGCTTACTAAGATGGTGGCATGTCCTTTATTAGTATGTGTATGACATAAAAAGTTTTCCTGTTTTTCACTTTGAAAGCTAAAAAGCAGATTAAGGAGGTTTCTGGAGTACCAATTCTGAACAATGGCTGAGCTTTCATAAAAGCTAGATGTTACCCTATGACTAACACATAGGAAGAGGAATCAGGTTTTCATTAACTTTTATAAACCACATACCCTGCTGCCTGTATGTCTTCTCCGGTTAGACATTGGAGAATGACTTCGGCTCCTTCGTCGCCGGTATTCTGGTGTATATGACCTACTTCGAGATCGTCTCCTGTGAGAGTGAGAGTGGGATCTGGATCGAGTGTAACGTCTATGAGAATGCCTCCTTGACCTTGACCTTTGAGAGAAATAAACGTAGGTAAAAAATACTGGAACCAACACCCTTCTCTCTCCTAAGGATGTATGCACTATCCCTGCCTATTCTCACCTCCATCCTCCTCCTTTCTGAGCAAAGGGTATTCTTCCTCTTGTTCCCTTAAATCACTACTGCAACATCCTTCCACTACCACAACCACCACAATAGAATCCTTTGATTCTTGGCATCTTCTCCCTATAGTTCTATATTTCCTTCACTGTTAAGTATCATTTCCTTTCCAATCTTTTCTTATCCTGTAACATAATATCTGCTAAATTATTTCATCAACAACCTAAATGTCCATTCTCATCCAATAGATACTTTTTTTTTTTGAGACAGAGTCTCACTTTGTTGCCCAGGCTAGAGTGAGTGCCATGGCGTCAGCCTTGCTCACAGCAACCTCCAACTCCTGGGCTCAAGCGATCCTGCTGCCTCAGCCTCCCGAGTAGCTGGGACTATAGGCATGTGCCACCATGCCCGGCTAATTTTTTCTGTACGTATTAGTTGGCCAATTAATTTCTTTCTATTGATAGTAGAGACGGGGTCTCGCTCTTGCTCAGGCTGGTTTCAAACTCCTGCCCTTGAGCAATCCGCCCCCCTCGGCCTCCCAGAGTGCTAGGATTACAGGTGTGAGCCACCACGCCCGGCCAATAGATACTTTTTTGTCTTCATTTACAGATGATTTCTGCATCATCTCATCCATGTACTGCTACTTCTCCAGCTCATCTCCTATCTCTTAAGCCCCCCAGTAGTTCTCAGACAGTCCTTTTTACCTAGAAGATTAATTCAACAAATTTCTCCCAGGCTGGATCCAGTACAGTGGCAGGATCATAGATCTCTGTGACCTCAAACTTCTGGGATTAAGCAGTTATCACTCCTCAACCTCCTGTAATCCAACTCATTCTGGGGAAGGGAATAAAACTAAGGAGGGACTTGATCCTTCCCATTTTCCTTAGCACTACTAATTTACAGTCCCCATTTTTTTTTTTGAGAGACAGATTCTCACTCTGTCGCACAGGCTAGAGTGCAATGGCATCATAGCAGCTCATTGCACCCTGAAACTTCTGGGCTCAAGTAATCCCCCTGCCTCTGCCTGGGACTACAGGCACACAACCACCACTCCTGGCTAACTTTTTCTTATTTTTTGGTAGAGACAAGGCCTCACTCTAGCTCAGGCTGGTTTTGAACTCCTGAGCTCAAGCAATCCTCCTTGGCCTTCCAGAATGCTACAATTACAGGCATGGGCCACCATGCCCAGTCCCAATTTTTAAAATAAAAACACCCTTCATTTAAAATATCAACTGTTGGGCAAGCACCATGGCTCACGCCTATAACCCTAACACTCTGGGAGGTCAAGGTGGGCAGTTCATTTGAGCTCAGGAGTTCAAGAGACCAGCCTGAAGGAAGAGCAAGACCCTGTCTCTATTAAAAACAGAAAGAAATTAATTGGCCAACTAAAAATATATAGAAAAAAATTAGCCGAGCATGATGGCACATGCCTGTAGTCCCAGTTACTAGGGAGGCTGAAGCAGAAGGATTGCTCGAGCCCAGGAGTTTGAGGTTGCTGTGAGCTAGGCTGACAGCCATGACACTCTGGCCCGGGCAACAGAGTGAGACTCTGCCTCAATAAATAAATAAAAATAAAATATCAACACTTACTTTTAAATAGTAAGGAAAGTAAGACATCAAAACTCTTCAAGAGTCCCTACCCTTTTCTTTAAATCAGACAGTGACAAATGCTATGAAAAAAGAAATTAAATGTAAGGGAATAAAAACTGTGTGTGCTCTTTTATGTTCTTGGGTGACAATCAAATGACATGAGAATTATCTGAGAGAAGAGAATTCTAGGCTGAGGGCAGCAAGTGCTATTGCCCCAGGGTAAAAATACACTCATTTCTATTTCTACAAATCCTACCCTGTGTTATTCTGCACATGTGTAATTAATTAAATAATTGATGGGTTAGTAAATTAAGCACTGGGTTAGATCCTGAATGTAACAGAAAATGGCATGACTATGGATCAAGAAAAGTACAGTCTTTTAACTGATTCTTCTGTGTCATGCTCCTTTGCAAGCAAGACTCTTTTCAAAGATATAAATTCAAGGTTTCTACCAAAGAAATCCAAGAAATGACAATGACTTATCAAACTAAAACTGTCCAGGTTTTTAACTTTTTTATTCCACCCCAGTATACCTGGCACATCAGATACAGTGAACTCTGCAGCAGTTCATTAGAGTTTTTGTTGTTGTTGCATCATCTGGAGACCCCCCCCCCCATTACATCTGACCAGAGCACCAACCTAGACAAGAGTCATAATCAGGTAAAATATGCCTTTGGAATGTGAATCTTAAATATGCTTCTCTTAGCTGGGCATTGTGGTGCATGCTTGTAGTCCCAGCTACTTGGGTGGCTGAGACAAAAGGATTGCTTGAGCCCAGGAGTTTGAGGTTGCTGTGAGCTAGGCTGATGTCATAGCACTCTAGAGCCCAGGCGACAGAGACTCTGTCTCAAAAAAAAGAAAAATAAAAACCCATTTCTCACTGTGTTAACCAACTAGTACACACATCAAACTTTCTCTGCATAAATTACATGCAAGTCTCCGAAGCAGAAAACTGACTTTTTATTGCACAAACATTGTTGGCATAAAATCAAATACTGTCACAAATGCCAAGCACATTTAAATCAACATTCATTTATTCTGTATTTTAATTTTTTAGAGATAGTCTCATTTTGTTTCCTGGCCACAGTGGCCATCACTGTAGCTCACTGCAACCTCAAACACCTGGGCTCAAGCGATCCTCCTGCCTTAGCCTCCTGAGTAGCTGAGATTATAGGCATACACCTGCATACCTGGTTAATTTTTCTATTTTTTTGTAGAGATAGGATCTTGTTCTTGTTCTGGCTGGTCTCCTGAGCTCAAGTGATCCTCCTGCCTTGGCTCTCCCCAGAGTGCTAGTATTACAGGCATGAGTCACCATGCCCCGCCCTTTCATTTGTATTAATAGCTAGTATCCAACAGATTAACTGGGCCAAGAGATGATTGTAAGTCTTTATCTAGAATATATTTATTATTTATTTATTTTTTTGAGACATGGTTTTGCTTTGTTGCCCAGGCTGGAGCAAATTGGTTCCACCACAGCTCACTATAGCCTCGAACATCTAGGCTCAAGCAAAGCCTCTCAAGTAGCTAGGACTACAGGCATGCCTCAC
Organism: Mirza zaza; assembly: GCA_008750895.1. Taxonomy (NCBI): domain Eukaryota; kingdom Metazoa; phylum Chordata; class Mammalia; order Primates; family Cheirogaleidae; genus Mirza; species Mirza zaza. The sequence continues at coordinate 5,455 of VSMD01121942.1, forward strand.
CATGCCTAGCTATTTTTTGTAGAGACGGGGTCTGGCTATGTTCCCGAGACTGGTCTCAAACTGCCGGCCTCAAGCAATCCTTCGGCCTCACCTCAGTTTCCCAAAGTGCTAGGATTACAGGCTTGAGTCTATGCACCCAGGCTATTATTCATTTTTAAACTCTTCAGAGAAACAATTATACTTCATGATTTGGGTTCTTTGGTGAAATTTCTACTCAAAATTTAGCCTAAAACCCCTTTGTCGTGAAAAATCCAAGAACACCGTAAATATTATTTTAAAAACACTTACCTGGATTTTGATCTTGATCGAGAATGAGATTCAGAGTGTTTGGAAACCCTTGATGGACTACGAGATCCTGACCTGCTCTCCGATTTTACACGAGCAGGAGTTCCCGTTGGAGATTTTGACTGAGAGCGAGACTCCTAACAAAGAAGACAGTATTACAAATGGCACTGGTCACGCAGATGCCTAACACCTAACATTTAAAGTACCGTAATTATTTATATTGATTGCTCCTGAAAAACAAATGGTTAGGCAACACCCTCCAGAAAAAATTTCAGCTCATTAATAACCCATCGTTAATACTGCTAACTGTCCTCAATAATTCCCTACTTGAACCAGATCACCAATTCTCTATTAACTAAGTAATCATGCAAATTCATCTACAACTTGATCATACAGACACTGGAACATAAACCATACATTTACTTAACCTAGGACCCATTCATTCTTCCAGATTCTTTTAATTCTACTTCACTCTTGCTTTCTACTTCTCTTCATTCTTCATTGAGTTTTTCATTTTTCATACTTCGTGTATTCTTCCCCAATTCAAACAATTCAAAATAGCCTTAAAAAAAATATTCAAGTGCTTCTATCTGACCAATCTTCTGTTCAATTTTTTCCCCCATTCAATTTTAATTTTCTGATCTTTAATACTTTTCATTAGCCTTCTTTTATCTTGATTTATCTTCCACATTCTTGGAAAAAACTCTTCAATTTCTTCACGAACATTAACCTTAATGGAAAAAGAACATTTAGTATATTTAAGCACGTGGGGATTATAAAACTCTGCTGGAGTTCAGAATGTTATCTACCAAATGGAAAAGCCAGCAGGTAAAGTGCAAATAACTAGTTTATTAAAAAAAACAATTTTATAGTCTTTAAAACTGTTCAAAAGTCTAGTTTCTGACAGTTTACTGGATTTCTCTAAATGTTTTTCTTTTTTACCATACTCTTCACCCTCCTCCCCTTTCATGTTTCATTCTAGTTCCTAAAATATAAACAATTTTAATATACTTAATTCAAATATAAATCTAACATTAACTGTAGTTTTCCCCCCACCTAAGTGTTAAATTTTCACTATTTTATAACCTGGAGATTCTTAAAAGCAGCTCTCACTAAGCCATGCTAAGAAATCGAAATATAGTTAAAGCAAAGCATCCCAGGCTGAAACATTTGCACACACCTATCTAAACTGGTGCATTATATAGCACACATGCCAAGGTTCAAAGAAGTCAAAAAAGTAGTAAAATTACTAACACCTTGTCCCAATTTTGTTTCATCACTATTTTTTGCTCATTCTAATTTAACTAGAAATAATTTGTTCTGAAGACAAGCATATTGAAAAAAACAGGGGAAGAAGAATGAAATTCTTAAAATTCCCCCCATGGCTTGTTAATTCCTGAAATATGCATTTTTGCAACTATGCCACTTTAAAATGCACATGGAATATCGCAATGTGCGAGAAGTCACAAAATTTGTATCATGATCTTTGTCTTTGATCCCACCTCTTTGGCTCAGTTTTTTTTTCCTGGCCTGTGACATAGAAGGCATTGCTCATAGTTTTTGTATATATTTTAGGTATTTATGTATACTTGTACTCCTTTCAGTGATTACATCCTGTATCAGAAAACAGACTAGTTTCTGAAAAAGCTGAATATAAACAAAAACTTTCCAAATAATATGTATAATTTATAACTGATTAAAAACTTTTAAAATTTGACAGCTGATTATGACCCAAACAGGACTGACAATGTGGTTTCTCTGTCCATTTAAGCCTTGGTTATCACTGTAATTATCCAATTTCATTTACGCCACATTATCACACAACTTTCAAAAACACCTTTCTTAAAACTTTTCCTTTACTTCAAGTTTAATATCAAAAGACTTATCAAGAACTGTACTCTTGTCACTAGGTCTATCCATCTTTTCAGATGAAAACTACCTTTCTGTTCAATACCAACCATTCCCATTTAGCTATCTAGAACAAGTCTTTCACTACACCTCAGATACCCTCAAAATTGCTGGACAGATGCCTGGAAGCAGGCATAGCAATGCTGGCCTTTTCACTCATTGAAACTATGAAAGCAGCATATTCAGTATTAAAAAAAAAAAGTATGGCTAAATTGCTTGCAATTGAAGTTCACAGGCTGGTTCATTAACTAAACTGATAAGAATATCTTCCCCTCTTTTTCTCTCTTGGTTTTCCCTTCTATAAAACAGACCGTCTGGCATAATGTTCCTTTATGCTACTGTTGAATAGCAGTAGCTGGAAGAGTACCTACGAACATCACCAAAGCCCTTGTTACACACACATATTAGAAAGCTTTGCTCTGTAAGACACTGTAAACCTTTAATTTTACTAGGAAATAAGAATCTTATATTAAACAGTTAAGTCAATAACATCTCAAAATTTAAATTTTAAATCCCAGTTGTGGAGTAGTAAAACAAAGCATTAAGGTATGATAGAATGTCTCTTTTGAAAGACATCAGCATATTTTAAAAGAAGTTTAGCTTTTTATTACCCAAGGTATCACAAATGCCTAACCTCTTTTGTTGTCTGCCCTTCTCTTTACATCTCTGGGAAATCTAAATCTGAATACATTTCTTCATGGAATCATCCAAGATTAAAATAGTCCTCTCTCAGGTCCCTATAACTCCTAGTTGCAAACTTGTCTCTATCATTTTTACTTCTAAAATCAATCTAGAGACTTTCCTAAAAAGTTAATAACCGTTAAACTTAACCCAAAGAATAAACTACCAAGTACAAAATAAGCTTAATCTTTAGAAATATTTTTACTATAATACCAAAAAAAGGGCCCATTTTAAGAACTGGTGGTTAAGGTCATATTAATATTTACAATTTTAAAGCAACTTATTTATCAAAAACTGCTATCAAATAAATGTCACTTTCGCTAAACTCTGCATTAAAAATCAAGCAACAAGAAGTCCTTTACGAAGGACAAATACTAAATAATCCTTTTCTATCTTTATCTTCATTATGAAATAATTTCAAATCTTTTCAAAGGAATTTATAAACTATTCAGAATTTAGAAACTGAATTGAAATTAGAAAACAGAAAAAAAATGGAATGCTGGGAAGAGGTGGTATCTGCCCTGTTTTACCAAGACCACCAATTCTTATAGCTGTCAAGTCAAGAAGTTGACAAATTCCTCAGTAACCTGGCTCCAGGATCCAAATATTAAAAATATATGCTGCCAATGTGAATGGGCAGATTAACGATTCAATCAATTCATATCACAAATTTTAAAAGAAATCTAAATGAGGTCTCCAGTCTACCTCATATACTATAAACTGGAAGCCAGGCACAGCACAACCTGCTTAGAAGGCTTTTCTCCTGGTGTTTATTTACTTGTTTGTTTTTAACTATTCTTTATTACCAAGATACCTCTGGTGGTATCTTGATATCTTTCCATGTATTTTATGTACTATAAATAAGCACAATAACCATGTACTATTCTTTTAATCAGGGTTATTATATATACAAACACACACATATTGTTGTAGAACTTAATTCCTACAACAAGCAATAACTGCAGTCTATAGTAAGGCCTTTATCATATTATAGAGGGCAAAAAAACCCAACACAATACATATGCTTAGTACTTAATACTCATTAAAATACACACATAAACTAATATAAATGCTACATCGTAACCCATTCCAATATTAAGGCCAGGCAAATTCTATGCCAGGCCAATAGTGCCAAATTTACACAAATCTAAGTCTATGAGTATAGTAATACATAATATGAGTAAAGCAAACTTACTCAAAATATATATTCCCAAACACTCTATGAAACTGGAGCTGTATTTCCATAGAAATATACTAGTGCATTTAGATAAATCATATGTCCCCAAAGGGGGGAGAATGCACTTAAATTACCCAAATACCTTGCAATATTCATTGTATTAAAAACTTCATGACGAGGTCTCGCCCTTCCTCAGGCTGGTCTTGAACCCCTGAGCTCAAACGATCCACCTTCCCTTTCCTCAGCCTCCCAGAGTGCTAGGATTACAGGCGTGAGCCACCGAGCCGGCCCAAGAACTTCACTCTTTAGGACTTGTAAGAAACTGTCTATATTTAACTCAGTTTCAGTCTATAGAAATAAGAGTTTCTGCTTCCTTCCTCTTGGGTATAATAGGATACTTCTTTTACAAATTCTTAGGCTGTTAAAAAAACACTGCCAGTCTCTTCTTAAACTATAACTGCCATTAGAGCAGTCCTCTGAAAAGAAAATACTGTTTGCTTATTAGTTTATTTTAAACAATTTCCTTTCCTTTAAGGTCATACCTGTACACTGCATTTTGAATGAGTTTTAAGTGGTTTCTATATGCAAAAGCTCGAAAATATTCTAATACTATATGTGTATTTTCTAAAGTTTAGAATAGTTTTTGGAATAACTTCCATCATAAAAAATGATTTACTAATTGGCACTTATATAAGCAAACTTAAACTCATGTCACAATTGTTTGTTTATAAAGACTAAAGTGGTTTAGCTATATTAAAAGCTGATAAACAGCAACTAAAACCAAAGTACTAAGAACCTGTTATAGCATTCTCTGCTTATGCTCTCATCTTCTGGTGTCAGAGTATTTCTTAATCTTGGGTAAATCAGATCCCAGGGCCCTGGTTTTAAGGAAAAATCATTACTTCTCCCTCAGATCAGTCAGGCCTAGTCACTCACACCCTTGGTGAAAATTACCGTACAATAAGGATTATACACAACTATATAGGGAAGTAACTTAAAGGAGGGAGGAGAACTACATTTCCTTTTATTACCCTCCTCTCAAATTTTCTGTAGTGTTTACAATCTTTTCCTCATCTGACTGTTACCATTTCCTCATCCCCACTTCTGTCCTACTAAATCTGCTAGAACATATGAACAATTAATCAGTATTAACTCCCTTAGTGTGTGAATACACACCTTTTACAAAGGCCCCAGGGGTAGTTGATACCTGAGTACTCAATGATACTATTTAAGTTTTCACTGTCAGACAAGTTCTAAGAAACTACTATGGTGATTATTCATGTCATCTCATACTTGTTATCCTACCCGAGTTATACTACAGGTAAAAAAAAGTTTAGTTCATTTAAAAAACTAAGCCTATAGACAATATTTACTTTGTTTTTTTAAAATGACTCTCACACCTAAATTTAAATTCCTTGAGATTCTTTCAGATGTCAAGGCTCTTTATTCTCACTTTTTTTTTTTAAGACAGAGTTTCACTCTGTTGCCTGGGCTAGAATGCCCTGGCATCAGCCTAGTTCACAGCAACCTCAAACTCCTGGGCTCAAGTAATCCTTCTGCCTCAGCCTGGGACTACAGGCATATGCCACCATGCCTGGCTAATTTTTTCTGTATATATTAGTTGGCCAATTAATTTCTTTCTATTTATAGTAGAGATGGGGTCTCGCTCTTGCTCAGGCTGGTTTCGAACTCCTGACCTAGAGCAATCCGCCCGCCTCGGCCTCCCGGCCTGCTAGGATTATAGGCATGAGCCACTGCCCAGCCTGCCTCACTAATTTTTTCTATTTTTGGTAGAGACAGGGTCTCGCTCTTGCTCAGGCTGGTCTTCAACTCCTGAGCTCAAAGATCCTCCAGCCTCGGCCTCCCAGAGTGCCAGGATTACAGGCATGAGCCACCGAGCCCGGCCATTGAACCAGTACAAAGTATAAGCATCTATGACATCTGAAAATCTGTTATGCACTATGGGTATAATTACTTGCACAGCTCCTTTTCAAAATTCTGCCTTCTACTTATATTGAACAAATTAGCACCCTTCAGTGAAAGAATTTCAAATATTAAAATTTGATATGTTTCCTTAATTTTACAAATTCTCTGCTTAAATGGGGGGAGGGGTAGAAGAACAATAAAAAAAGATTAAAATTAGATGATAGTACTAATTTTAGGAAAATAATCCCAAGACAAACAAGACTTTCTCAGGTTTAATACTATCCCTATCTCAAGAAAGGAAGCTTTATCCTTTTGTAACAGGTCAATTTGGCGAGATACACAAAATTAAATTGCTTAAGTAGCTATGATATCCCTCACATTGATTATTCTAAAATTTCATTAAAAAATTTAGAGACCAATTTAGAAGATTTTCTTTTATTTAAAAAAGAGCCAGTTCCCAAGTTGGGTTTTGAATGAGGTAATCACCACTTATAACATTATCAGGTTTCAGAGAAGTAAAAAACCTCCCCCTATGTCTTCTATTCTTTATCAAAATATCTTCACATACAACTTTAATTCTAAATTGGTACAAATGAATTTTTGTTTTGCTCTTCACTTTTATCATCTAATCACTTTAAACAATAAGAAGGGGAACTCTATAAGTCTCTTAATACTCCAGCTACTCAAAAAGCCAGAGCAAACCCTGAAAAGGAGATGAGTATAAACAGTATCTTTCCTCTTCAACTGTACTACAAAGCATAAATAACTGTGGAGTTATTAGACCCCTAAACAATGAAGAGTCATTAACCTTTACTGTAAACACTGGGCTAAATGCATGAAAAAGAATTGCACAACAAAGTTTAATTTTTAAAAATTTAGAGTGGGGAAATAAAATAAGTAAAATGATAAGGCTTAATCTCCATTCTCTTTAATTTCTAAAAAGGGCATTAAAATTTTTTGAGGTCAAATCCTTATTTTAGTTGAGGCTGAATGAAGTAAACAATTCACTGCTTTTATGAAAATAACAAGAAAAGCCACAGCTCAATCACCAACCTCACTCCCAGCTTGAGGACATTTCCACTTAAAATGTTTGTTAACTTGATATACAGGTTCCAAGGAAACTGTTTAATGGACCTATTTAACAGCACCATTATTCTCCTAGATTCCTTAAAAATTCTCTAATACATTCTTTTAATTTTTCCTTTTCTTTCTTGTTCCTTTTTACTTCCCTATGGCTGGAAGTCTCCTTCATTCTTCATATTCCACTGCTGTGCTGTTTAGACCAGATTTTTTCATAATTTCTTTTCTGAAATATGTTAAGTGCTTCCTGCTGCCCTTCCCGTACCAATCTCAGATCTTTGCCAATATTCCTTCCATCATGCCCCTTCCAGAATTAAGGATTCATAGATGGCACCTTAGCCATATCAGC
>VSMD01121946.1:0-59254 GCA_008750895.1 Mirza zaza
CCTCTGTGGAAAGCAATATGGAGATACCTTAAAGCGATACAAGTGAATCTACCATTTGATCCAGCAATCCCATTGCTGGGCATCTACCCAAAAGATCCAATGACCCTCTACAAAAAAGACACCTGCACTCGAATGTTTATAGCAGCACAATTCGTAATTGCAAGGCTGTGGAAATAGCCTAAGTGCCCATAAATCCAAGAATGGATTAATAAAATGTGGTATATGTATACCATGGAGTACTATTCAGCTCTAAGAAACAATGGTGATATAGCACATCTTATATTTTCCTGGTTAGAGCTGGAATCCATACTACTAAGTGAAGTATCCCAAGAATGGAAAAACAAGCACCACATATACTCACCAGCAAACTGGTATTAACTGAGCAGCACCTAAGTGGACACATAGGTACTACAGTAATAGGGTACTGGGCAGGGGGGAGGGGGGCAGGTATATACACACATAATGAGTGAGATGTGCACCATCTGGGGGATGGTCATGCTGGAAACGCAGACTTGTGGGGGGAGGGGGGGAATGGGCATTTATTGAAACCTTAAAATCTGTAACCCCATAATATGCCGAAATAAAAAAAAAGAAAGAGTAAACAAACAGCACATGCATTTGCAGACAAGAATAGGAAAGAAAACTCATCTCCGAAATGATATGTAGACTTTATTGGGATAAATATTTACCCTCATGTGAGATGTGCCAAGAAGACTTAGGAGCAGGATTGACAGCTGCTGTCCTCTGGTCGGATGTGGGAAAAATCAAATGTATTTCTCAATTCAAAAATAGCAGCATTCAAATGTATTTGAATTGATTTAAGAGGTTAAAAATCATGGCTGCACCAGGATTTAAATGGAGGGAGAAGTCTGTTAATAGTGAACTTGTAGGGGAGAAAAGAAATTCGTCGTGGAAGAAGAGGGAGAGAGTGACAGATACTAGGACACTTGACTGGGAAGTATAGAGTTACAGCCCATGAACATGCATGCTGTACAGCTCTGAACCCTTTTCTCTTCCTGTAACCAAGCTGCCTGAATGAAGGAAAGACTTAGCTCTATTCAGGGCAGGCTGCTGGGGAGGGTGTTAGAAAGAATGTTCTAAAGGAAGCTGAATTAGAAATAAATTCTCTGATGTCAATCTGGGAAGGTTAAGTGGACATATAAAGCCCTTTCTCTAATAAGGGCAAGAAGGAAATTATGGTTCAGAGCTAAGCCTCCCTAAAAAGGGCTTATGACACCACTTTATATTTCTCAATACCATAATAGCAAATGAGGGACTACTAAAGGCTCTACTTATAGTAACTCATTCTATTAATAATATTTCTCACTCTAAAAGTTAGGTCATAAATGACAATTTCTTAATCTAACTCCTGCTTTTCCCATCTCGCTTTAAGTTAGAAATTATAAACTGGCAACTCATGGGTGAATCTGGCCCCTCAGAACTCCCTCCAAAATTAAAAAATAAACAAATAAATTTGATGCTAATATTTACAAATTGGGAGAAAAATCTCGATTTCTGTCTTTCCTTTGAAAAATAGAAAAGATGAGCAATCCTAGGACTAAACCCACTGGAGCTGAGTTGTCGCAGCTGCTTTATGATAAAGCAGACTTCTCTATTTCCCACTCTTTCCAGCCGGGGGCACTTTTTACTTCTCCTTTGACTGCCTGGCCCTGTAGGTATTTGAGTTCTTGGGAAATGTAAAACCATGCCTATAATTTTATATTACATTCTGTAAGTAGAAAATAATTTTTTCACCAATATCTGATATGTAATCTTTTTAAAAGTTCCTGATTTCGTTGAAATGAGAAATTAGCTAAATTAACATTTAGTTTTCTATGTCCAAGACTGAAAGCCAATAGTCTACTGGCTAAAGACATTGTAAGAAAGCATTCGCGACCAGAGCTGGAAACTTAGTACCTAAGGAAAAGGATTTAGGTTTCACAGTGTTTCCAAAACTTAAAAAGAAAAAAAAAAGTCTCATTTAATCAATCAACAAACAAAATGTTTATACTTTTCTCAAGGTAAGGATGGGAATATAATTTCCTTGAAACATCTGCTGCTTAACTACTCTGGCCAGATTTATGGTAATTTTCCTTTGTTAAGTGTACATTTCTTCAAATTCTAAAATACTGAAACGACTAATAGTTTTCTGTCTAAGGTTAAGATTTTGACAAGAGGTAAAATATTTCTAGAGAATTGAAAAGTCATTATGTACAAAAAGGACTCTGGCCTAGGGGGTAAAGCAAGACTCTGAGGACCCATTTAGCAGCAAACATTCCCCAGTTTCTACTCTGTGATGCAGCCGAGCCTTGCACTACATAGGCAATTAAAATTATAAACGGTCCACCTAGCTATGTATCTTTCTTAGAACTACATCATGCCCTGCTGCCACGCATAGCAAAACCCACCCTGTTCATTTCAACTCTGACCATAAGGAAGGAGCAGACCCAGGGTTTCTGCTCTAAGCCACTGGCATTCCGAATCACTTGCATAAACTGCTGAGATCATTCAAGAGAATTCAGCCATAAAACAAATCATTCACTGAGGTTGCCAGAGGACAATAAAAACTTCACTGGCTCGACTCTAGGAGCACTCAGGCAGTTTTCCATTAGGCAGGGCTAATAGGGCAGGTGTGGCAAAATCATGAGCTTAGACTCTGCCTAGGAGCTCTGGCCAGGGCTTGCCATCAGGTGCCTCTGGCACCCTCACTACCACTGGCCCAAATGCCCCAATTAGGCCCTAAAAAAAAGCAAGCTGAGGAAACACATCAGAATGATGGTCCCCCAGGAAAGAGGCAAACTCCAATCTGCGCAAGCCCAGGAGCTGCTGAAGGGCTCGGGTACCTTCACAGCAAGGATTTCCGGAAAATGAGATCTTGCTGGATATGTGTAAGGACTGACAAAGTTACCTGGGCATCACCTTAGTCCAAAAATTCCAGAAGATTGTTGTCTCTCCTATGCCACAGAGCCAGGAACCACTGAAACACTGTGAGGCAGTAGTGGACTCAAAGCTAGTTAGGAGGTGGAGACAATGAAATCACAAATCATGCAATATGCCAGCACTTCATACCCATTTGTGTATATTGCACAAAATACAATAACTGGGAAAGTAATGCAATAATGTTAGCTAATACAATTTGGTGTATTTGTTATATCATTAATTTTCTTGTTTGAATGCCATTATTTTACTTTATTCTCATTTTTATTAGCACGACATGGCTTCACGTCTCCAGGCATATATTGTGGTTTTTATCAGTCATAAAAAGAAATATTTTAACACATCATGAACAGTAGCTACAAGGCAAAAAAAAAACAAACTCACATTTTCAATTATCCATGGATTTTTCAGCAATTTTTCAATTATCTGATGCTGACTGGAGACATTATAGGATGTTCTGTATACTTAAAGGATGGGGAAAAGGAAATATTAGAAAAGCCCAAGAGATTTTTTTTTTTATAACAAAACCAACTTTTGTCAAACTTTCCTTTAGGTACTAAACTATTTGGATAATTTTTTCTTGGAATTTCTATAATTAATTATGTCATTACTTAATATTTATAGAGTACTTTAAAATTTCCTAGTGTTTTATAACCACTGCTTAGTTTTTTCTTTATAAAATTCCCAAAAGGTGTAAGCAGGAAAATTTTTCTCCAGGAACAGAACAGGAAATTCAAGTGCCATGAGAAAGGATATTCTTATAAGACATTTTGGGTGGTGAATGGTTTAAGGAAGTCAGCTGCTTATCCATTTTACTGACTTAATCTGGAGTGAATTCTGCCAACCTTTATTTGAACTCAGCTCTGACAATTATCTTCCATGGTTTAATTATGATTAATTACAACAAATCCTGGCAAAGAACTAGTTTAATATTAGGGGTTCTGAGATTGAATCTTGAGTTGGAAGGACCTAGAGAGGTCAGGAATTCCAGAATAGCTCTAAGAGTCAGGCCACTTCAGACAGATGGGGACTGAGTTAACATTCTCCAAATATCCCCCTTCTTTAACCCTTTCTTGTTTAATGTCTTTTGACACAGAAATATTATTTTCCTATATCCAAAATCCATAATGCTTCACAAGAAGCCTCTGATTCAGCCCTCACTAGAAATGGAGAAATTTGGTTACAATCTATTTATAAATTTAAAGAGCAGTATTGCCCTATGTCCCACAGTGACTTGCTTTTCCCACAGTACTCATTCCTCAATTTCGCATTTTAGTTTCTACTTCCAAGCTCTGAACAATCCAAGACTGGTACTGCTTAGAAAAGTTCCTAGATATCATGCCACAACAGAGATAGTTCTTTGAAAGAAGGATAATAATGATAGAGGCCAATATTGAAATCAATAAAAAATCACCATGGCACCATTACAATGCAATTGATTTAACAAGCATTTAACGAGTCTCTACAATGTGCTTAATACTGTGCGGTAGGTTGTTTATGGAATAAAAAGACTGAAATACATTATGGGAATAAAAATGCATTTTAAACATTTAAATAACAGTCAAGATAATATAATAAATGTAAACTGTGCAGTGTAGACAGAATTAAAAGATATGTCAATGTGAAGTAAGAAATATTCTAAAGAAGAGATGGTAAGATTGAACTGAAACTTGAAATAGTGTATCTAAAAAGAGAAGAGAAGAAAAGCATATTCTCAATAAAAGAAGCAACAATTTAAAAAATTAAATAGAGTGCCCTACTCTTAGATTAATGATGGAAATTACCCACATGGAACAGGTATTCATACTAGGGAACAAAAAAGTTTAAGTTGTCTAAGTAAAGGAAATTTTTTCTTCAATCTTTTGTAAGAGATGTAATTGTTTCATGTGTGAATTTTGATCTGGCTTAAAGATGAATGAAAAAAGACAAGACAATGAGGGATGGTGCAGGAGGTGGAAGGTCAGTCTAATGTTAATAAAGACACAAATAGGTTCACTGAGAAACAGAGATGGGATAATAGGAAGGAAGTAATTTAATGGAAGAATATTTGAAGACACAAGAGAGGAAAATCAAATTAGAAAAGTCCATTGAAAATAAATCACTTAATAAAGAGAAATAAAGACAAAGATACCATAATTAAGGAACTCTTATTCTGGTACAAATCTACCATTTCCACAACTATTGAAGAGCTCTATCTCCTTAAGTTCTTCCTTAATATTTTTTTGTTTCTTGATTCTTTCAGCTATTCTACAAACTCTCTCTGCTTTTGGTTGTTTGTTCACGAGCTTCAATTCTTTTGGACACATGCACCTATAAACAGAGATGAACCCCACATTTACTTTTCTGTTCTTGAACTCTCCACTGAATGTTGCCAATAAATGTTTCATAGAGCATCTCTGATATTTATTACATCAAAAAAAGAATGCCTGTTTCTTCCAAACCCATACCTTTTACAGTCATTCTCTATGTCCTCTATTTCAAAGAGATCAGATGGTTTAAAAGTCTTTATTTTCTCCCACTAGGTTCCTTATAGCAGCCTCTCACCTAACTGCTCTGCTTGCAATTTCTCACACTTTTATAACAAATGTTTGATAAAACCACTCCACTGCTGCAAAAATGTTAATATATTTCGGGGGGTGGGGCTGTAGAACATATTGCAAATCTCACAGCATAACATTCAAGATCCCATACTCTCTTTTCAAGTATCTCTTTCCAGATGCCAAACACCACTAGCATTTTTCCGTGTCCAGAATACGATCTGTACTTTTCTAATGTCGAGCTGTGAGTACAGACATTAGTCCATATCTGAAAATTCTCTCAACTCTGTCCCCTTGGAAAAATTTTCTATTGTTTTAAAACCAGGCTCAGAGGGCATCTTTTTGAGCATTTACTCAAATTAAGCACTAACTCCTCTAAGCAACTACTATATTTACATGTAGTTCTACCAGCAATTTATCAAAGGCTACTATAATTATATATAGTTGGTTGGACTTTACTGAAGTTTATCAAACTGTAAGCATGCAGGTGCACAAGTTTCAGACGCATAGATACTCAATAAATGTTGCGAGATTTCTATCGTGACCTTTCTTTTAACCCAGAGAAAGATAATTTCCTGGAAAAGAGTAATTTCTAAAGAAAGGAATAAAATATATTTTCTAACTTTTTTTTTTATAATTCTATAAATTTCTTGCTTGTAGGATTCTTCCTACTCTTCCTACTCATACTCTATATGATGCTAATTTATTAAGCACACACCAAAAAGATCAATTTAATTACTTGGTTTTTATGAAACAAAGAAAAACAAGCAAACAACAAAATGGATTGAGCACCATTGCAACACTATGCAACACACAGCAACTGTTCTATACATGTTGACTACACGGATTGCTAATATAACTTATTTGATATAATTACATTGGAAAGAATATTTGAATAAAGTAGAATGCCAGACTCCAATATAACTTAGGGTTCTTAGGAAAACTGGTTAAATAGTAAGAGCTCAGGCACTGGGATCAGATAGAATAACATACATCCAACTTTTCAAGACTCATCTACCTCATATAGCTATTAAGAAGATTAATACAACAATACATGCAGGAAAATGATTGTAGCATGTAGTTCTTTGATTGTTACTATGATTATAATTGCATTATTTAAAAAATGTGGAACACAGAGAGAATGAGACCTTAGTTTAAATATTTGCCAGCTATATGACCTAGCATAGTTATTAATTTTACTCACTATCTTTTTATTTAATTGCATCTACCTCCAATAAACATTAGATAGAACTTCATAGTTTTAAAATGAGATAGACATTGCAACTAGCATGAAAACTGGCACACAGCAAATATTACAAAAAGGTTGATTCTTATTTTTTATTCTCTTTTCTCTTTCCCTCATGCAAGAGGCCAATTTTTCATTTTTTGTATTAGTTTAATTTCTTATAAACAAAATAGATTCTCTACTAATTATATCAAAATGTAATGGCTTATTTTCTCATATTAGATATAAATTTCTCTGTGATTCCTCTGTCTAATGGCCCTTCAGTAGGAGAGTCTTTGTGTTCTTATTTTCCTAAAACCAACAATAAATAAACAGAAATGTTCATTATGAAATAAAGAATTATGCTACCACAGAAAGAGATTTCAAAGTAAAGCCTTCATGATTACATAACGAGTGACTCAAAAGTCCTTAAAACTCCAGCAATTTTTGCCCCCTCCCTTCAAAATTCCAAACAAAACAAACAAACAAAAAACACAAATTACAGATCTCTGTTATCACCTCATTGCCAATGTGTTTCCAATAATATTTGGATTTAGCTTAAAGAGAGTGAAATCTTGTAAACAACAAGTTTCTATTGCTTTAATCCTCCCTTGATGACTTAGATATACAGCCCTGATATTTTTCACCAATTATGAAAGAATAGAGAGACAGTATAGAGCTTCAGAGAAGTGAAGAAAAGAGAACTCTTCCTTTTATTAAACTTCACTTATTTTTACCAGTGTGCTGTTAAATTTGTTTGCATGATCTATACATTTCTAGTTATCACAGTATATCTCGTAGAGCTGAAGCAATGGTAACTATACATTTATCTTTATGATTTCAGATATAATAAAGAATTCAGAAAGTCTTAAATAATAGACTATAGTATTTTCCCTCAGTGGAATCAATGCTTTGAGGGAATTAAATAGAGTAATTTTTACCAATGCTGAGGGAACATGAATATTTGATTCTTAGACATTCTTTCTAAACAAGCTAGAGGAGACCTCTGTCACTTTCATTGATTTTGTTTTTTAAATTCAGGTCAATTGATGGGCAAAAAATGGAAAAAGACACCAGGGTTTCCTTTTCTCCATCAGGAACTACTTTCTTTAGCATCTTCTCTGCTGCAAATCCCATTTATTATAGTTTGGGAAAAAATTTTGATTAATGACCTTATTTGAAGAAAAATGAGTTTGATTAATCAACTTTTTCTTGTGGAGTGTCAGCTTTGGAGCAAGGCCTGCTGATGACAATTTATGAATTTATGATCTCTAAATACCTGCTAAGCTTTGTCGTGACTTACTGATTTAAAAGTGTTTTACATAGTTTTACAGAGAAAGAATTTAATACAAAATATTATCACTAATATTGCCTTTCTCACAAGCCATGACTTTTGTAAAGTTGAATCACTGTTTCTCCTATGCATATTGAGTATTATTAGTATGAATACAATTCAATTCAAATGAAAATTACCATTCACTACCTAATAGCAAGTTCCTTTCCTCTTGCTGTTTTCAAGATATTCTCTTTATGTTTTGATTTCAAGTACATGATTATGATGTATCTAAATTGTGGTCAACAAATGGTTGATCAGAAATTTCCTTAAATACCCTACACTGGCAAATGTCTCAGTCATTGCCAAAGTGGTTCTAAGTGTGTATTGAGATACATCTTCAGTGTTCCATCAGGAAGTATACGATTCTGCCTTAGCCTTTGCTTCCTGCTTACACAGAGCTCTAAGTTCATCCAAAGGTGAGATTAGTATTTCTCCATGTCTTTCCTGAGCATGAGCACAGCTCTGCCTACATATGTTCTTCTAGACTCCCAGGTATATATCGGAATTTTTCAAAGTCCCCTATAAACAACTCATTTACCAATTTCTCTCTGAAGTTTTAAAATCATTTATTATTAGTCCTGTTACCACAGGCTAAGGCAACTGCAATTTTAACCAGTTGCTGCTGATTGTTTTGGATGAACCTTCTAGAAATAAGGCTGGAGAAAGAATAAAGCTATTTGCACAAAGAAAGCTCTGGTTCAGGTCAGAGACCAGCTCTGACAATTAAAGTTTTTCAGGGAACTGCCATTCAAGTCAAATAGTACAATTCTCTGACAATGGGGTTTTTAGAGAGATCCAAACATGTTTTAATCCTTTGGTGGTTGCTAGACTACTGTTTTCATGGCTATTGTGATTGCAAAGCTTTTGTTTTGAAAGATAATGAAGATCTTGGGAGATGGGATGGGAAAAGGTGAAATTAAAACAACTCAAAATTTGCTGTTTTTACCAAGATTCAGCTGTTCCTTGGATTATTACAAGCCTTTATTTAATTTCTACAGTTATTAAGGAGTCGATTTTGACACATTTTGCCATTTATCATTTCGTCTGTAGAAGAGTGGATTTTCAGGGTCCTTACTCCGCTATTCTGAAAGTACTTCACCCCAGAAACTATGTTTTTGACTTTTAATTCAATACATCTTCTTCTTTCCCTCCTCAACGAGCCTATTAAACAGTCTTTGGCCTTGTGATCTGGATACAAAAGAAAAAAAGAAGCCATGCTTCAAGTTGCTTATAATTCAGGTCATCACGAATCTCTATTGGGGGGGGAGTGCATTTTGTTGCCAAAAAATAAGCCTTAGTAGCTGTCAAACTTTAGAAGTGATAGTGATCTTAACAATCATCTTATCCCATTGCACATTTTACAGATAAGACCATAATGTATTCCATGATTTTGCCCAAATCACAACATAGAAGCTGCCAGACTGAAGTGATTACCCCCCCCCCTCTCTCTCTCATCCCAATTTCAAAATCAGTTAGGTAACTAGTACTTTTTAATTCTTAATTGTCTTGGAACACTTAGAAGCTAGATGCATGTTTTAGTCCATTTGTGCTACTATAACAAAATACCACACACTGAATAATTTATAAACAATGGGAATTTATTTCTCACAGTTCTGGAGGTTAGGAAGTCTAGGATCAAGGCATTTGATGTCTGGGGAGGGACTTTTTTTGCTGTGTCCTGCCATGGCAGAAGGGACAAGTGCTGTGGCTATGATTCACATTTTGAAAGGAGGAACAGCAAAAAGGACCTAAGTTAGTTCCCTCCAGCCCTCTTAATCACTTCCCAAAAGGTTGCCCTCCTGATTCTGTAACAATGTTGAAACAATGAAGTTTCAATAAATCAATTTTGGAGAACATTCGGACCATGGAAATATAACTGGAAAAAAGGGCAATTTTTGCTTATGAATTTATAAACTGAGAAATAATTAGGACTTATACACATAAAAAATACAAACAAATGATTAAAATATCCAAAAGTAATGATTATTAATATATAGGAACTCATCTATTTTGATTTGTGGTTTTCAAATGATTGACAAAATTGTCATAGTCACAATGAGACTTAGGACAAGATACCTACATGTAGCTCATGAATTTGGGCTATAAAGGAAACCTTCAATCTAATTCATGACAGCTGTATTCACCAAAGCACCTGCAGTCTTTCCCAAATTCTTTAGCCAGAATTGTGGTTCCATAGTGCTTTACTCACAGGTTTGTTTTTTTTTTAAACAATACTTAGAACTTAATGATGTAATTCATCTTCTTATCTACCTAAAAGAGGTAGATAAGAAGGCCTAAATGACACATTTATTTGATAATTGCTTCTTGAAGAGTTTAATAAATACTGCTTAAATTTACCTTCTACTTATTTGGACAAATAGAGAGTGATAATGGATGTAATTCCATGAACTTCATCCTGGAGGTAGCTGTGGGCAGATTTAAATCAATAGATTGTGTCTATTGACATTTAGGAAGAAAGGCTGAGTTCAACTACTTGAAGTAAAGGGATAACTTAAAGAAATCTGCTGCTAATTTTTTTTTTTTTTTTAGATAAACACAAGTACCGAAACTATGCCTGGTAGAGCATAGGAGTGAATGAACTCTATATTCACATCAGGTAACTTGACTCCCACTTTTACAGAAAGAGTAAGCTGGGAAAAGGTGGAGTGGATTAAGAATGACCTTCTTCCCTCCCTGTCTTGCTGCCATCAGCTATGCTTTGAAGTGCCCTCAGGCCATTTGCATTTATATGAAAGATAAATAATAGGCATTATGAGGGTATGATACATTATCATCTCTGCCTATTATTTTAAAATTTGGCATTACCAGAGTGTAGGCAAAGTCTTCCTCATGGCAGAAACAAGGCCAGAGGATTTCACTGTTAAGACTTACCCACTGCAAGGTCATTTCTGTTCACATCCATAATTTACCATAATAAAAACAATATACCCTTAAGTAACAAAAGCATACATAAAATATATAAAGTTGGATTTCATAGATGTGGTAGACACAATAAAATTAAAAGGTGGAAAAGAAAGGTCTCCTTATTAACAATAGAATTATTAACCCAATTAATGAGTGAACCTCATATTCAAATCTCAGGATGAATTGTAAATATAATATTTTCACTTCTATGACAATAATGTTCTATAAGAAATTAAAGTTTCTTATGAAAAATCCATGAGGACTGTACACTTATAAAGCTAAATCACATTCTGTTATCTGTATGTTTCATCCATTATTCGTAAAAATGCCAGATCATCTATTTTAAGCTCTAGGCTGCCTCATTAAAATTAGATAGTTATAAATTATTTGATATTGCTTTGGGAGCACTTAGCATCCCATTCTTGATATTAGATACTATCAAGTTTTTATTATAAGTATTTTTTTATTATTAACATTCTGTATTCAGTCACTCATTTGTTTTTACTTTAACTTTAATGTTATCTAATAATTGCAACAGTCCATAGGGGGAAATTATGTCACCACATTATTCTCTATTGCTTTCTTTCTGCCTAGTTGGATGGGGGGGAAAAAGTTTATTGTTTTGCTCTTAGTCCAGATAGTTCCAATATTTCCATCTGAGAAGCCCTAGAATCTATTTTTCAGCAGACATGCATATAGAGGTTTCCTGGGAAGGGTAAAGATACTTGCACGTGTATTGATGGCCAACTCTTTCACTTGACAGAAGCATGAGGAGGTGTAAAATCAGAGCATTCTCTCTGATTTGCTATGTATGCTGCACTAAGGCAATCAAGTTCTAATTAAGAAATGTCTACTTCTAATTTCCTTTAGAGCCTTGTTTAATTTCATAGCTATACTAGATTGTGTTGTTATTCTTTCTTAAACGAATCCTTTTCTTAAACTTTCTCCAAAATACATCTCTGAACATAAACGATCGCAAAATGTCATCTGAAAAACCATCATCTAGAGAAAAGTATAGAAAAATACAATGTAGTGAGAAGCATGATACTACAAATTAGGGAATATCAAAGCTAATGTTTTGTCAAAATTTCACTTGCTGCTCTGTTTTCATTTTCCTGAACATCAACAACAACAAAAATCTAAATATTTCTTCCCTAATTCCCCATATAATGTGTAATGTCACCTGTGGCTGAGACCCTCTAGATTACAATAGGTTACTCAAGAGAAACAATTTTCGTTAGGTAAGAAAGAGAGAGGGAGGGAGAGGGAAGGAGGCAGAGAGAGAAAAAAAATAAGGAGAGGAGGAAGGAAGGAAGGAAGGAAGGAAGGAAGGAAGGAAAGCAAAGTTGTAGTATGCTACAATAGTAGGCAGGGATGTGCTGAGTTAATTAGAGAGCAGCAAATTTTGGTCCTTTATGTCAGTATTGTCCCAAAGTAGAAGGAATAACAAAAAATTACTCTTCCAGAAATGCAAGTTTTGAAACACTAAGAAGTTGGGCAGACTTGTTAGCTCTAGTGCATCATATTTGTTCATTTACCTTTAAAAAGTTATGTGGCATGAGCACAACCCTGCTCCCCCCATTATACCCACCACCACTATCTCTGAGAGACTCCCCAAGACTTTAGGGCACTTGGAGACAAAGATGGGTACAGTGTTGGTATTACTTAATGATTCCATTTTGCTTGTAGCTATAAGCCTGAGGTCAAAATATATTCAAACTTTGGACACAGAGGAACAGTAATTGGCTCAGCCTCTCTTTTATTATGTGTGTGTGTGTGTGTACACACATGTGCGTGCATGTGTGTATGTGTCTAGTGTATACACGTGTCTATGGTGAGGAGGGGGTGGAGAGAGAGAAAGAGAGAGAAAGATTGGCATTTCTGAATGCTGGGAATCTTGGTTGCTTATAACTTTCTGCATTGTCTTCCAATTTATAGAAAGCAATAAGAAGAAAATATATGAACTAAAAAAAATGGAATGGCCTTATTCAGATAAGGGACATCTGTGGAAATTTATAGTGCTAGAAAAAGCTTTTTTCAAAATACAAAAATTTTTATAATCTTTGAATTTTTATAAAAGAATTTGCCTTATTTTCCATGGTATTTTACTGAGACCTAGCCAATAAAATGTATGTAACTTTGCCAGAATAAATTATCTTTCCATTGCCATTATAGCTTAAAGTCTTTAACAAAGTCTGTTTTTCCCCCTTGTGTCACCTCTGCTCTGATGTCTTTCATTTAAACAAGAACACACCTGATTAAGGAGCAGATGTCTTATCCCTGGGTGGTTGGTTTATTTTTACATAACTATTATATTACAGAAAAGAGACTAAATTTGCTAATGAGATAACTGTACTTTAGTTAAGTAAGCCTTTGATCTGTGTCTTTTTCACTTCTTACAAAGGAAAGTATCATATTCCATATACAAAAACAAAATGCTGCCATTACCGAAAGCAGCTGGGGTTTAACAGAACAGAGTTCTGGGCTCAAACACAGAAATCGTTACTAGCCTATTAACCTTGAGACAGTCCCTTAACTGTTCCCACTCTAAATTTCTTAATCAGTGACATACATGATTTTGATAATACTGATCTCTTAGGGTTGCTATGGAGGGGGATTACACTGGGCTACTGCTACTATAGAAATATTTAATAATATTATATTATTACAATGTTATAAATGTCAGTGCTGTGGTTTGAGATAACTATTTCAGCTTGATCCTAAAAAGCAAATCTCTCTTCCTGTTCCAGAGTTAGAAACTCCCTACCCTATTGCCCTCAAAACATGCAGAGAGAAGAACCACATTAAGTAATCCAATTCTAAGATCCATCACTTCATTTAGAAAGAAAGGGAGTTGTAACATTGAAGTAGTTTTTACCTCAAGTGTGTATTATAACAACTGGTCTTAAGGAAAGAATGGTGTAGACAAAATATCTTCCAAATGAAGAGAAAACAAAAACACTCAATATTTAAAGAATATAAGTTGGATAAATACATAAGTAAAGAACTATTTATGTTTCCAGTTCATAATTTGTCTTACAAAACTAAAAACATATTGCCCCCCCCCCACAGCAAAGAAATGAAAAAGCAAGACAGATACCTTGAGGCTGTATAAACTGTATAAAACAGGCGTCCTCAAACTACATCCCCAGGGCCACATGCAGGTGTTTTTGCCCATTTGGTTTTTTTACTTCAAAATAAGATATGTGCAGTGTGCATAGGAATTTGTTCATAGTTTTTTTTAAAACTATAGTCCAGCCCTTCAATGGTCTGAGGGACAGTGAATTGGCCCCCTGTTTAAAAAGTTTGAGGACCCCTGGTATAAAACATAGATCTGGCCTTCATAAAATTTAAAAGTTGGCTGTACAATAGCAAGGTGGCAAAAACCAAGTACCTACTGCTTTATGAAAGTACATTTAATGATGGAATATCTAAAAGTTGAAATATATGCTTACATGTCAACAAGAAAGTTTCATTATCAGAAAGGTAAGAAATACTTTCAATTCTCTAATTGTATTGGCTGCCGAGATGGTCCCCTTTGGGTTCAAACTACTGGTAAGAGTTGATGATATTGGTATTTTGGGAAGGAGGCAGTTATGAGTGCAAGAAAAGGCCAGGTACCTATCCCCATGTTGGCTTGAGGACCAGAGAACTTGAGCTAGGCATCTCCTCTTCGCTCAAGCCAGCCCTACCCCCAACTTTGAGACTGAAGTGAAGTGGCTGTCAGTGATAAAAGATCTGTGGTAGAAAATGCTAAGAATCTAGGCTACGGCTAGGATTGCGAAAAGAGGCTTTCTTTCCTGCCACTACAGCAAGACTACAGAGGACCTTGTTCATGGTCTACTACAGAGGACAGACCTTGTCTGTCCCAACAGTACACTGAAAGTATAGCACTACCTCTCACTCCATGCCACTGCCCAGGAGAGAACTGTAAGGAGTCACTGGGCCAGGTAACAGATACACTAGACAGAAGTTTACTGTAGAGTGAGCAAGTTTAGACCCCTGTTCTTGGAAGGAAGCGTTGGGAAAGTAATGCCTATTTGCCTCAGGCCTAGCACAAGGCCTGAGTCATTCCTAGTTGAAGCACCAGGTAGCCCCACTGCCTGATAGCTCAAAATCATCATTAGACATTTGATCTCATGTGCCACATGGAAAGTGGGCCCCAGTGGTGAACATATAATTGGTGAAGAGTGTGTGCTTCATGGAAACCAGAAGCATGACAGTTGATCTCTAAGATTGAATATGTTCACTCATAACAGCTGGGACCATTCGCATATTTCGGGTAAAGTACGGAATAAGTAAGTTCGGTATCAGAACACTAATTACTAGAATCTCAATCACCCTTTAGGCACAATGATATTTTGGGGAAGACATAATAAATAGAAGAAGTATTACATAGGTTAAGTCACTGTCTTCTACTCCATATACAATATTTTTAACCAACATAAGGATTGGTACTTCATGATTTGTTTCAGTTTTCAAATGAGCTGATAGTGCCTGTTAAGTAAATTAAAATATTTAAAAATTGCATAGAAGCCCAAACTTTACCACTACACAATATATATGTAACAAAATTGCACTTGTACCCCTTAAATTTATATTAATACAAATAAAAAATAGTAATTTTTAAAAATCACATATAACAAATAATGTTATTATTAAAATTAAATATTTAAGGATATGAAATAACTTAAAGCACATGCCTTTTATTGATTTAAAGTTTAAATGAGAAGAGTATTGATTATATTTTTCTTAAATACTAAATGTTTCTAAGGTAGGAAGAAATTACATCAAAATATAACTTGGATTTTGCTGAAAACAAAGCTTTTAAAAAATGTGTTTGCAGATTAATGAATCCTGGAATTTTCTCCACTCCTGAGAAGAAATAGTTGAGTCAATGCTAACAGCAAGCACTCCCTTCAAAGAGCACTATGCAGATAAATGTTAGAGACTTAGAAATAATGATGTTAAATTACAAAGTGATACCACAGCCTTATAATCTGTCATCATAGCTTTTCCCTTTAAGACAAAAGAAGGCATTTGAGTGTGCAAAACAGGGAGATAAGAGACAAGGTAACATGCTGCCATCCATCTGCAGAGATTTATGCTGGCAGGAGGAAGTGCAGCTGGAAGAACCAGTCCAGAGGTAGACATGCATCACTGACCGAGACTGATCCTTGGGTGAAATGGAAAATGATCAACAGGCTGGATAGTGAGATCTTATTGAAAGAGATATTACTAAATGTGTAAAACCATTATTATACTTTTTAGACTTGAATTTCTTTATTATACATAGCTCAAAACCAAAATGCTTCCTCATATTAAAGATGTATTCTACAGGATTTAAACAGTGTTGTGGAATGAGTGCCTTTATGGGTTTATATGCAATGTTTTGATGGCTGTACGATTATTTGTGGCTTATGAGAATGTACTTTTAAAGTAGTCCAGAAAGTTGCTCATTTTTTTTGTTTTGAAATAATTTATATGTACCTTATTTCTTTAGTTAATTGTAATGTTGGTCCACTGCAGTAATAAAATGGTTATATATTGAGTATCTGGGATGGACCACTCTGCACTGTTTATTATAACTGTTTATAACTTTGTAATGCCTTCATAAATGTGATTCATTACACTAATAAACATGCAAGACAACTGCAGCATCTTACTGTTTCTTTGCCCAAGTTGCTTTGGCCTTGATGCTCAGAGATGACTTTCACCTCCACCTTGAACAGAACCTTAGAAAGTCTGATTTGTTTTCATATACTCATTTTAATTTATATTTTCTAATATTATAGAATCTCATCATACATGTAGATTATAATAGGATGATTTAGGATTGTTTATAATTAAAGAAAAGTATCCTTTATGTAAGAATATAAAAATTATATAAGGGTGAGAAAACAGAACCTCTAGTTAAAAGTGGAAAAAAAGGAAATTATTTAGACTATAGGCAAAAAGTCAGATAGTAAATCATATGCTTTTCAATAAATGAAGGGACATTTGGGGGGCAAGGAGGCACAGGAAGAGGTGAGTATTTTTACTCTATAACACATACAAAAGAAGTGCAGCCAAACTGTAGAGTAGCTTTGGGGCAAGGGACAGCAAAAGGACATCTTTCAGTATTTATGATTACTAATTCTATTAGCAGCATTATATAAAGGGACATTCTGCAAATATTCTGTGAAGATCTTGAAAAGTAGGCAAAAGTTCCATTAGTGAAGAATTACTTAACAATGTGGTTTTACTTTGTTTTGTTTTCTACAATAAGGGAGAGCTGAATGTTCTGTGTGTGGCTTCAGCAATCTATTTTGTCACTGCCAGCTTTCTACAATCCCACGGTGCTACAGGCACTGATGTCTCCATTTGGTGCCCATCAGTTCCCAGAACAGATCTGAAAAAGGAAGGCAAGACATTGGGAGCCCATCCTTATCCAGAAATGCAATTTACTCGCGAAGTCTAGTCTTAGCCCCAGGCAAGTAATTATATGACTTCAGAACTATGGCCTTACTCTAGCCCACCCTACATGTGTCAAGTTCCTATAATGGTATGGGGTGCAGTCACAGTGATTTTCAGAATTGTTCTGAAGCCTAGTCTGTCTACACTAGTCTAGACAATTTGACTGTCTAGTCTGTTTGACTGAGGCCTTGATATTCTTTGTTCTTTGTTACTATTAACCTCTTAATCCAGGGTTTGGACCATAATTTTTACATTCATAGTTACCAGCTGGGGTCCTCCCTCCCTAACCATATGTACTACCATAAATCCAACAGCCATCTGACCTTTCTTTTAAATCTGTGAAATAACAATAATAAAACTTGTATTGCATAGTTGTTCTGAGAATCAAATGAAGTTTTATGAGATAGGGTAAACTGGAAAATAGCAGATGCTCTAATGATTGGTCCTTTCCTTCTTATACTTCAAAGCATTATCTCAGGCTGCAAGCTCTAATGACATATATTTAGCAGTACAACTGCCCTCTCTTGGATGCTGACGATAGCTAAAGAACACCACAGCCCTTTGCTTAGTCCTTTCAGATCTAGGTCTAGGTGTTCTCAGTGTTCTCAATCTCTTCTCTATAAACCTACTTAGTACTCAGCATGCAATACTGATGAATCAGGCTGTGCCAAGAAACACCATTCGATGATAATAAAAACTTTAATATTCTGAGTCCAATTAAGGTGCAAAGAGATACGCAAGACCTACTATACACAAAATGCTAAAGTAAGTTCTCCAGGCTGAAGAATAATAACTGCTTTATGTTGTGGATTTTATCAGCTATAGTTGTAAATATGTAACAAAAATAGCAAAATAAAATGGGTTACCAAATGAAATTATAACATTGTAAGATTTTCATATTGTGGAGGAAGTTACATTGTATTATTTGAAGACAGACCACAATAATTTAGGCACACATATTCTTGTCTCTAGAGCAACCACTAGAAGGTGGTTAAATAAAATAAAGAGATACAGATGGAACATAAAATGTATATAAGATGGAATACTAAAAAAATGATTAGTCCAAAAGGAAACAAAAAAGTGAAAATCTAAGGAACAAAAATGGAACAGATTAAAAACAAATAGCCGATGATAGACTTAAATCAAACATCAACATTTAACATTAAGTATAAATGAGCTAAAAACTCTGATTAGAAGGCAGGAATTATCAGAATGAGTTATTAGGAGCAAGCAAACAAGAGAGACCAACTATATTTTTTATAGAAGAGACACATTTCAAATATAAATATACATATAGACTGAAATGAAGTATGGAATAAGATATGCTATGCAAGTACCAATTATAAGAAATCTAGTTTGGCTATATTTATATCAAAGAAAGTAAATCTCAGAACAAGAAACGTTACCAGAGAGAAGAACAACTTATAATGATAAAGCACCAATTTATCAAAGAGACATGAATAATTATAAGAATACATGGATCTAATAATAGAGTTTCAAAGAACATGAAGCAAAAATTGACAGCTCCAAAAGAAAAATAGAAAAATCCACAATCATATTTGGATATTCTAATACTCTCCTCTCATTGATTTATAGAATAGGTAGTCAGAAAGCAAATAAACATACAGAAAATATGAATGATACTATAAACCAACTTAACCAAACAGAAATTTATAGAACACTAGACTTTAATAGAACAAAAGATATATTCTTTTAAAGTACATGTGTTACATAAATGAAAATAGACACTATACCAAGTCATATAACATCTCAATAAATTTCAAAGAATTGCAGCCATAGACCATATCATATCTGAACAAAACATAAAATCAGAAATCAGAAAAAAAATTTGACAAAAATTTCAATTATTTGTAAATTAACAAACAAGTGTCTAGATAACTGTACAGTCAAAGAAGAAAGAATAATTGAGAAAATATTTTGAAATGCATAGAAATGAAAACATAGCATAAAATTTATAAGATGTAATTATGGTGATGCTTCCAGAATATTTCACACCTTTAGAGG
Organism: Mirza zaza; assembly: GCA_008750895.1. NCBI lineage: Eukaryota > Metazoa > Chordata > Mammalia > Primates > Cheirogaleidae > Mirza > Mirza zaza. The sequence goes on from VSMD01121946.1 coordinate 19,442, forward strand.
TTTATGTTGGAAAAGAAATTCCTATAATTAGTGATCTAAGCCAGGCATTGCCAAACCTTTTCTTAAGGAGTTAGAAAATAAATATTTCAGGTTTATGTACAACAACCTCTATAGCAACGACTCAACTCAGCCATGTAACACAAAAGCAGCCATAAATAATAAATAAATGAGTGTACATATGCTCCAATAAAACTTCACTTACAAAAACAGCTATCTGATCTGTGGGCTGTAGACTGCAGACAAAGATTTGAGCTTTCACCTTACAAAAGCTATGAGAAAAAAAAGAACAAAACAAACTTACAGTAAGAAGAAGAAAAGAAATGAAAATAAGAGTAGAATACAGACAATAATTGAGAAAATCAACAAAGTCCAAATTTGGTTCTTTAGAATGTTCAATGTAGTTGATAAAAGTAGCAAGAATAATCAATGAATAAAGAGAGAACATATAAATTATTAATATCAAGAATGAAAATGGAATATCACTACAAATCCCATGGGTACTGAAAAATAAATAAATATTAGGAATAACTTTACAGAATTAATTAGTAAGATGAAGCGGATAAAATAAATAGATTAAAAGATGAAATGGATAAAGCTATTAAACAAAAAGAACTTATAAAAATAAGCCAAAAAAGTATATATTAAATGAATTCCAAAGCCTTTCTACGAAGATAACCATAGGCAGAGATGGTTTCCTCCATGAATACTATTAAACATTTAAAGAAGATATAATATATAATACCAATATTACACAGCTTTTTTCAGAAAATAGAGGAGAGGAAGAATCTACTTACATTACACTTAATGAAAAACAAAACCAAATTCTGGCAAGAACATCTTGGTAAAAAGAAAATTGCAGACCAATATCACTCATGAACACAGAAAATCTCTTGCAAAGTCTAAGCAAATCATATTTAGTAATATGAAAAATGGAATAATAAATCATGGCCAGTGGAATGTATATAGGAAGGCAAACTCGATGTGATACTTAAAAGTCAATAAATGTAATTAATCATATTAATAGAATAAAGAAGAAAAACAATGCTATTATCTTAAAAGATACAGAAAAATTCACTGACAAAATCCAGTACCTATTTATGATAAAATCCCTCAGCTACCTAACAATAGAAAGAAACTTTCTAAATTTGATAAAAGTTACACATGAAAATCACATTTAGTGATGAAATCATGAATACTTTTACCCTAAGCCTAAGTTAGGATGTCCACTCTCATCTCTTCTATTCTGTTTTGTACTAGAGATTCTTCCTAAAGAAGTAAGACAAGGGAAAAAATAAAATGTATAGAGTTTGGGGAAGGAGAAATAAAATACATGCAGAGAAAATTATTTTTATAAAGAAAATATGAATGAATCCATAAGCATTAAGTCTAATAAGAGAATTCAGAAAAAAAACTCAGGACATAAGGTCAGCATACAAAAATCTATTGTATTTCAATGTACTAACAACAAAAATGCTGGAAAATAAAATTAAAAACAAACCACTTACAAATAAATTGAATAACAAATATAAGAACTCTATATTAAAAACCACAAAGCATTGTTGAGAGAGTTTAAAGAATTAAGTAAAAGGAGAAGTATACCATGCTCATGTATAGGAAGAAATAATTATTTAAATAAAATAATCTACCTAAATTTTTTAATAAAGTAAGTGCTATATCAATACTATCAGGTTTTTTCCAGTTAAAATTGATAAGCTAATTCTAACATTTATATAAACATAAAGAACCTAAAATTGTCAAACTTTTCTTGGAAAATGGTACGATTTTAAATGGCTCAAAGTTTTACTGTAATGTTTAAGTTTTAAGTGTTAAGTAACACACTATAACCTTTAAGTTTTAATGAGAATGCTATTAATATTAGTGTAAATATAAACAAATGAAGCAATAGAGCTTAAAAGAGAGTCCAGAAATGAACTCAGACAAATATAGTCAAGTGATTTCTGATGAATGAAAAAAGGCAATATAAAAAATAAGGAAAATAATTTCAACAAGTGGTACTGCAATCATACCTCACATCATATGCAAGGGAAAGAAAAAATATTTCATGCAAATTAAAACCAAAAAGAAAAAGCATTATAGCCATTCTCATATTAGATAAAATTGACTTTAAATCAACAATAGTAAAAAAGGGCAAAGATGATCATTATATAATGGTAAAGGTAACAATTCAATAAGAAGACATAATAATCCTAAATATTAATATTAATCCATCTAACACAGGAACACCCAGATTCATAAAGCAAATCTTACTAGATCTAAGCAAAGTGATAAACAGCAACATTATAATTGCTGGGGACTTCAACGCCTCACTGACAGAACTGGACAGATCATCCAAGCAGAAGAAAAACAACAAACACTGGACTTAAATGGGACTATAGAACAATTGAGCCTAACAGATATTTATAGAACATTTTACCCCAAAACTACTGAATATACATTCTACTCATCAGCACATGGAACATTCTCCAAGATTGATTATATCTTATGTCACAACACGTGTCTCAACAAATTCAAAAAATAGAAATCATACCATATATCATCTCAGAGCACAGTGGAATAAAACTAGAAACCAACTCCAAAAGAAAAACTCAATTTCACACAAAGTTATGGAAATTACACAACCTGCTGCTGAACGATTATTGGGTCAATAATGAAATTAAGATGGAAATCAAAAGATTCCTCAAACTGAATGACAAAGCGGGCACAAGCTATGAAAACCTATGGAATTCAACAAAAGCAGTCCTAAGGGGAAATTTCATAGCCTTAAATGCCTACATCAAAAAGGCAGAAAGATCATAAATCAACAATCTAATAACACATCTCAAGGAGCTAAATTGATTCTTAATTCTAACATAGCATTGCCTAGATACCAGCAAGTGAGTAAATAACTTCACTTTTAACATTTCATTTGCTATTTTTAAGAAATCATCTCTATTTCACTTGTTAGAAAACAGTTACTCTATAAGATTAGCTAATTTGACAATGACCGCAAAAAGAATAAATAGTAAACCTAGAAACTGAACTCAAGTCTATCTGACTCAAAAAATTATTTCTTCCACAAGACTACATGGCTCAGAGTATGGCTGAGTACTAACTCTTCCCCCCTTCCTTCCCTTTAACACTTTGAAAAGTATGCTTTTCAGATCTTTATCTGAGGTATTTATAAACAAATTAAGCATGCTATTGCCAAGGACTGAGCTCTGTGGCAGACTATCAGGCAATTTTCTTTTGAGTTGGCAATGACCCATTCATTAGTCAATACTCTCTGAGAAGAGTAATACTACCAGCCACAAACTGACCTAAATTTGACAGAGCTCGACCCACATATCAGCCTCATATTTACAAGAATACAGTGAAAAACTTTGTCAAAAAGCTTGCTGAAATCTGAAACATTCTGTCTACCTGCAGCATTTCCAAAATTTTCTACACTTGAAAATAAAGTTGGGTAATATTATATTATATAAATTTACTTAATCTCATTCTTTCAATATATTTCAAAGCCTTTACAGTGTTAGAGCCTATTATGACTCTGAATGGCAGTGTATTTGCTTTGATGTACTTGGTAAGATATTTCTTTTTAAAAAATAGATTTAGGGGGTATCAGTGGAGTTTAGTTACAGGTATATATTGCATATTGGTGAAGTGTGGGTTTTTGTACTCATTACCTAAAGAGTGCACATTGTACCAAATAGGTAATGTTTATCTCTTACCTCCCTTTTATTTTCCCCCCTTTTGAGTCTTCAATGTCCATTATAATACTCTGTATGACCATGTATAGGCCTAGTTTATTTCCTAATTATAAGTGAAGACATACTGTATTTGATTTTTTGTTCTTAAATTATTCACTTAGGATAACAGTCTCCAGTTTGATCCAAGGTGCTGCAAAAGACATGATTTCATTCTTTTTTCATGGCTGAGTAGTATTCCATGGTGTATATACATACATATCATAATTTCCTTATCCACCCCTCAGTTGATGGGCGATTATGTTGATTCTATATCTTTGTGATTATGAATCATGCTGCAATAGACATGCAAATGCAGGTATCTTTTTGATATAATGATTTCTATTCCTTTGTAGATACCTAGTCGTGAGATTATAGGAGGAAATAGTATGTCTACTTTTAGTTCTTTTAGAGTTCTCCATATTGATTTCTGTAGAAGTTGTATTGATTTACATTCCCACCAAGAGTATATAAGTGTTCCCTTTTCACAGCATCTGTCCAAACATCTATTGGTTTTTCACTTTTTAATAATCAGATGGCCATTCTGATTAGAGTAAGATGGTATCTCATTGTGGTTTTAATTTGGATTTCTCTTATGATTATTGATCTGGAATATCTCTTCATATGATTTTTGGCCATTTATATATCTTCTTTTGAACAATGCCTGTTCATTTCATTTGTCCACTTAAAAAATTTTTTTTTCCTTCTTGAGTTGTTTGACTTCCTTGTAGATTTTGGAAATCTATCCTTTCTTGGATACATAGTTTGCAAATAGTTTCTCCCATCCTACGGGTTGTCTACTTACTTTTTTGATTATTTCTTTTGCTTGAAGAAGCTTTATAGTTTAAGTCTCATTTATTCATTTTTGTTTTTGTTGCATTTGCTTTTGGGGTCTTAATCATAAATTTTTTCCTAGGTCAATGTCAAGAAGAGTTTTTCCTAGGTTTGCTTCTAGAATTTTTATGGTTTCAGGTCTTACATTTAAGTCTTTAATCCATTTTAATTTTTGTATATGGTGAGAGAAAGGGATGTAGTTTCATTATTCTGCACATGATATGTGAGTCCAATTTTCCCAGCACCATTTATTGAACATAGTGTCCTTTCCCATGTTTTGTCAAAGATTAGTTATTTATAGATACATGGTTTTATTTTGGGGTTCTCTATTCTGTTCCATTGATCTATATGTCTACTTTTATGCCAGTATCATGCTTTTTTGCTCACAATGGCCTTGCAGTATAATAAGAAGTCAGGTAACGTGATTCCTCCAGTTTGTTCTTTTTACATAGGATTGCTTTGGCTAATAGGATTTTTTTTGTGTTCCATATAAACTTTAGGGTTTTTTTTTTGTTTTTTTTTTTAAGGCTGTGGAAAATAAAGTTGGTATTTCAATAGAAATTATACTGAATCTGTAGATTGCTTTGGGCAGTATGGTCATTTTAACAATACCAATTCTTCCAATCCATGAGCATGGAATGTTTTTCCATCTGTTTATATCATTTACTATTTCTTTCATTATGGTTTGGTAGTTTTCCTTGTAAAGATCTTTTACTTCCTTGGTTCAATATATTCCTAGTTGCTTTTTTTTTTTTTTTTTGCAGCTATTATAAATTGAATTGAATTCTTGAGTTTGTTTTCAGCTCAGTCATTGTTGATATATAGAAATGCTATTGATTTTGTACATTGATTTTATAATCTGAGGATTTACTGAATTCATTTATCAAATCTAGGATTATTTTGGAGGAGTCTTTAGGGTTTGCTAGGTATAAGATCATATCATCAGCAAACAGAGATAATTTTATTTGCTCTTTTTCAATTTTGATGCTCTTTATTTTTTTTTCTCTTGCCTGGCTGCTCTGGCTAGGACTTCCAATAATATGTTCAATAGAAGTGGTAACAGTGAGAATTCTTGTCTTCTTCCAGAACTCATTTTTGAAACAAGGATACAAAAGATCTCTTATAAGACTAGTATTCTATGGAATGTACTTTTTTCACAATTGATTTGCCAATCAATTTCAGACTAGAATCTCTGATAAACTATGAATTACAGTTAGTTTGGTGTAACTTTATGTATCATTAATGGCCAAAGGTAAATACACATAGACAAAAAAAAAAAGAAAAACTTCATATATGTATGTACAGATACATACAATTAATTATATTCTAAAATTCTGGCGGAAAGCATCATCAAATTAACCATACTTGTTTCCCTTCGGGCTCTTCCATGTGTAGTCTGCTTTTGTGTGTCTATTCGCATTCTGTATTGAAGCCACAGATGAAAAGCAGTGCATTTATTTCTAGTCAGACCATTTTTCTTTAGGTTCTTATAATCACATCAATCTCCTTCTATGTAATGTTATTAACCCAGCATCAACTACAAATGTGATACACTCACACATATAGTACACAATCATATCTCCACAGAATCTCCAGTCTCTTAAATTAGCCAGGCCACTCAGTAATGAAGACTATCTTGCTTACTTGGATCCAAATCCTCTCCATTGCATTCGCATGCTAACTTCAAGAAATATTCTTCTGTGTCCTTCTACTTTCATATATTTTTCACAATGTTTTATGTGTATGTGTGACTTACTATTGCTGCCTTCAGATCCATTTTGTTTATTTCTTCAGTTTTTCTCAGAGTCCTCCTTTTAGCCATCTGCTTTCCAGAATCAGTGTTACTAGTCATGGAATTATGAAACAGGAATATCTTATCTCTTACTTATAGGAAAAAAGCAGATTAGTTAATCATATTAGAAGGAAGGTATATTGAACACCTCTCTTTTCTCAATCTATATTTAATTTTAATCATTGCTGGAGTAGCCAAACTCACACACGAGTATGCAGCTAGCACCTCACCTCTGCTGTCTCCTGTGTCTCTTGCTTCCTTCTCTGGGCCTGTAGGAGGCTGCTTCATGAGACAACTCTGTATTGGCACTCACCAAAATGCAATTTGAAAAAATGAGAGTTGCACATGAGTGATCCTTGGGTATAAGAGCTATTGGATATCCTCCCTATGTTCCTTATGCAGACAATTCTAAGGTCTATATTCTATGGGACAGAAAATCTCAACAACATCATGTCTAAGTTGCTTATAGTGGTATCAACTTGATTACTTTATTGTTTACCTCTTTATTGCTTTTCCTTCCTTTATTTCACACAGTTTCTTACTTCTGCTCCTCGGGATTGCTGCACAAATAAACTACCCACAGGCAAGCCCTTGTCTGCGGCTCTGCCACTGGGGAAACTGAGGCTAGGACAGGAAGCATTATGCCCTTCAAGTTTTGTTCAAAGCAGCATTTATTCTTACTTTTTTTCCAAGCAGGAAATACGTTTGTTTGCCAAAATAGGTGTAAAATGTAATATCCCAATAACCATTGACCTTTCTGGTCTCATGTAGAAAATGCAGCTGCCAAATAGAACACAGATATAGACAGAGAGGACACAGCATTCTCAGAATAGGAAGATAAAACTGCAGGATCACAACTATTATGCAGCCTAGGGCAGAACACATCTTAGAATAGCAAAGCGTTAGATAGAAACCAATTGATAAGCCCTGGGCTACAATAGAAAAGTAGCAATAATAGTAATAATTTATAAAGTATTTTTTATCTCTGCCCTAAATCCAGAAGTACCTACTCCAGTGCAAACTGTATGAGACAAACCACTTTGGCACCTTGCCACAATATCTATGTTGAGCCAGAATAATTACTCTATCCTCAAAGGCCAGTGGGATGATGAACTGGTTGAAAATATTTCTCATACATTTGTTAAGTAAACGTATATGGTGGACATTGTAGAGCTATTTATAGATACTCTTTTTAATACCTTAGTACTGCTCTTAAAATATTAGAGTACCCATATACTAATTATACTAGAGAGACACTGGGTTCATTCAGCTAATCTATGTCAGGGTATTTTTAGACATAAAGTAACAGAAAAAACAACTTAAACTGCATTAAATAGTAAGAAAATATTTTCTCTCTTACAAAAAGAAGACTTGAGTACAGTGAGTTGGTGAGTTTCAAGGTTAATTGATGCAGCTGCTCAGCAATAGTAGCAAGGACCCAGGTTCTTTCTGTCTCTAGGCTCTTTCTTTGAGCTCCTTCCTCACACTGGTAACAAGGAAGCTGCACTTGTTCCCAGTCTCATGTCCACACATGCCAATGCCAATGAACTTGGGAAAGGGTACTGGGGCTTTTTTTTTTTTTTTTTTAGGAGTGTGGATTCTTTTGTTTTGAGACTGGTATTTCACTAGCAACAATTTGGTCGCATGCCTAAAACCAAACCTGTTGCTGGCAATGGAATTGGAATCCCAATAACTAACTCAGACTAATAGTGTGAACTGACATGGATGTTGAGGATTTAACCCTAAAGTACAGGACATACATTTTACTTGGTGCATAAAAGTCAAAGGCTCTTACTTACAGAGTTAACAAAAATGAATAAAGAGCCGCCTAAACTAAACGAAGCTTGTTTTACTGTACACAGCAGCACAACATTATTTTTATGCCACAGGGAAACCTGGATGAGAAAGATTTCTAGCACAATTTTCTAAATTAAAGTCTTCTGCAAGACAAGATCATTATCTGAACACTGAGAATAATGAGGTCACCATAAACAACATTTCTTTTTTGTGTTTATTGGCTTCCATGTCACAAAGATACACACTAGAGAAGTTCTTTGAAGTTCAAAAGAGGACAAATCAATAGCTTATGTAATGAACCTATCTCATACCTTTTAAATTATATCCTTTTATAATACACATATCCCATATTTTTGATTGGCTCAAATGCAATCTCTGTCCAGAAGTCTTATGGTTGGCTTGTGGTCAAGCCCAACATGAATGTGCACTTTACTAATGTGCCAGTTGCAACTCCTACTGTGATGAAGTTCTGACATTATACTGGGGGCTTCTTTCCACCTTGAATCTTCTGTCATTTTGACAATTGAATCTCATTTGCAAGGAAAGGATAAAAAAGACAAATCTATATCTTGACATCCTCTGACATGTCTCTGGAAGTGATGAATCCCTGTTTTGGGTAAGGCTTAAAATAATTGAGCAATGGAAAGTAAATGAGAGAACAGTTTTCACAGTAGCTCCAGTCTTAACAGTCTGTCAAAGCATCTTGTCAGGTTACAAAACAATAATTTAAATCCCAAATGCAACTCATCTTTCACCCATGTGAGGTGCTTACACATGCGTGCTTAGACACATGCATGCGTATGTCAGAAATATTCTCCAAGGTTGGGGAGTTTGCCATGTTTTCTTCCTGTATTGGTAAACAACATGAAAGAAGTATCCAAATTACTATCACAAAAAAACAAGTTTGCTATATTTAAATTACTATTTGAAACACATTTGATTGACATCTTAGAAAAAGCATTAACCTAAAAGAGGAATCCCCTGAGCACCTGCCCTGCTGCAGACCACACAAGATGACAGGGCGTTTGTTGTTAGAGGGTTTTTTATTTTGTTTAGTTTTTTCATTTATATTTTAATGATTTATTATGTCTATACCTGTGAAATGATCATTTTTATTTCAACTCAAAACCAACTATATCAAAAAACCTAAGTTCCTTTGATCACTCCTGATTTATGAAATGAATAATAAACAAAAATTATATTTCTTTTCTTATGAAATTCCCCCACATATGTACACTCTACCCGTATTTCCTCCTTAAAATAAAAATAAATGTACAATTTATAAACAGTCAACCTCTAGAGAAAATAGTATGAATATTTCTGAAAGAACTAGAAATAGACCTACAATTCAATCCAGTAATCTCACTACTGACTATCTATTCAAAGGAAAAGAAATCAATTTATCAAAGAAAACCTATACTCTACATAGATTCTAGTTATCAGAACTTTATCGGATGTGTAGCATGCAAATATTTTCTCCCATTCTACAGGTTGTCTGTTTACTCTCATGATAGTTTCCTTGGCTGTGCAGAAATATTTTTATTGGATCAGATCTCATTTATTTATTTTTGTTGTTGCTGTGATTGCCTTTGGAGTCTTCTTCATAAATTATTTGTGTAGGCCAATGTCTATAAAAGTTTTTCCAAAATTTTGTTCTAGAATTCTTAGAGTTTCATGCCTTATGTTAAGTCTGTTATCCACCGTGAGTTGATTTTTTGTGAGAGGTGAGAGGTGCAGATCCTGTTTCAGTCATGTAGCTAGCCAATTTTCCCAGAACCATTTATTGAAAAAGGATTCTTTTACCCAGTTATGTTTTTGCATGCTTTGTCAAAAATTAGATGGCTATATGAGGATGATTTCATATCTCTGTTCTCAGTCTGTTCCATTTGTCTTTGTCTCTGTTCTTGTGTCTATACCATACTGTTTTAGTTACTATAGCCTTGTAGTATAGCTTGAAGTCTCGTAAGTTGATACCTCCTAATTTGTTCTTTTTGCTCAAGATTGCTTTTGCCATACAGTACTTCTCTGGGTCCATATGAAGCATAGAATTATTTTTTCTAGATCTGTGAAAAATTATGTTGGTATTTTAATAGAGATTACATTAGATCTGTACATCACTTTGGGTAGTATAGACATTTTAACAATGTTGATTCTCAGGAAAATGAGCAAGAAAAAAATCAAACAATCTAATTAAAAAGTGAGTAAAGAACATGAACAGTAACTTTTCAAAAGAAGATAGACTAATGGCCAATAAACATATAAAAAAATGCTCAACATCTCTAATAATCAGGGAAATTCAAATCAAAATGACAATGAGATATCATTTAACTCCAGTGAGAATGGCTTTTATCAAAAAAGTCCCAACAATAAATGTTGGCATAGATGTGGAGAGATAGGAACACTCATACACTGCTGGTGGGACTGCAAACTAGTACAACCTCTGTGGAAAGTAATATGGAAATAACTCAAAGAGCTATAAGTAGAACTACCAGTTGATCCAGCAATCCCATTACACCGTATCTGCCCAATGGAAAAAAATACATTCTATAAAAAAGACATCTGCACTAGAATGTTTATAGCAGCACAATTCACAATTGCAAAGATGTGGAAATAACCCAAGTGCCCATCAATACATGAGAGGATTAATAAAATGTGGTATATGTATACCATAGAGTACTATTCAGCTTTAAGAAACAATGGTGATATAGCACCTCTTGTATTATCCTGGATAGACCTAGAGCCTATTCTACTAAGTGAAGTATCACAAGAATGGAAAAACAAGCACCATGTGTACTCACCACCAAATTGGTATTAACTGATCAACACTTATGTGCACATACAGCAGGAGCATTCATTGGGAGTCAGGCAGGTGGAAGCAGGGAGGAGAGGATGGGTATATTCACACCTAATACATGCAGTGTGCATAGTCTGGGGGATGGACACGCTTGAAGCTCTGACTTGGGTGGGGCAAAGGCAATATATGTAACCTAAAAATTTGAACCCCCATAATATACTGAAATAAATAAATAAACAAAATAAAACTTAGGGGAATGAATTTCTCAGATATCTTCCTAAAAGCAGGCTTTGACAGGGAAAGGTAGAGTGATCTTGAGGACAGTGAATGCTGAGGAATTCCCAGAAATATTAGGTGAGAATATCCAAGAGCATCGTTCACAATTTGCAATATTTTTCCAATAGTGCTTATTATGGATATTCTCTGTCCTCCTCTTAGTAAAAACTGACTCTAAAAAAATCTCTGCAGTTGTGTTTACATTTATAGAACCACTGAATTCTCAACTATTCCCAAATAGCAGCAGGACTCTTAGCTAAGAAACTCTTTAGACTCCATTAGCATCGCTCTGTGCCTGACGTTTTCTGCAATTACAGAAACTACTATTCATTCAACAAACATAAAGGAAGATAAAGCTGCTGTGGTTCTCCCACCTGGTGTGTAGAAGACAATGGACAAGACAAACTCAAGAGTAATGCATTGCTGTCTTTATAGTCCAAATATTTCTTTCTAAAACTATGAATATGGCTCTTTAAATGTTTTACTTTGTTTTGCTTTGGAAGTATATTCTTTTAAGTTAATTAGACTATTTGTGGCTTAAAAACACAAAGGTTTTCCCAGGATCCTTTCGGATTTCATGTTTACCATCAAATCAGCAGCAAACCAAACATGTTTCTAAGAAATATATTTTGAAATGTAATTGTATACAGACTTACATATAATTTCAACTTCATAATGAGTTGTTCCATGTGCATTGTCTGTGAAAAGTTTTGGAAAGACCCAAAGAATGTTCTTGCTTACTGGCTGGATCCAGCCTCCTCTGGGAGGATGCAACAGCCTCTGACTCTTTATGTGAGATGCTAGGTGTGCTGGGACGGGGATACCCAGGTGTCCTCTTGCTGAAGTTCCTGGTTTAGAGCTCATTTGACAAATGTGGTTTCCATTTATGGAAATGCTTGGAGATGATACTGCATTTTTAAATTTTGCAATAGTTAAAAAATCACAGAACTATTGGGCAGGTGGGAGGGGGGAGGGGCGGGTATATACATACATAATGAGTGAGATGTGCACTATCTGGGGGATGGTCATGCTGGAAACTCAGACTTGTGGGGGGGGGGAAAGTGCATTTATTGGAACCTTAAAATCTGTACCCCCATAATATGCCAAAATAGAAAAAAAAAAGGAAAAAAATTTTTAAAAAAAATCACAGAACTGAGATGGAGGAGGAAATCTGGGGCCTGTTTAATTGATGAAGAAACTAGGGCTCAGGTACCTGCATAACCAAAACCATCCACTGGGCCCAGAGCTAAAACAACTCATTAATGGAAACCAGCATGGACAAAAACCAGAGCTACACAATTCGCCACTCAGACTTCTGGTTAATGTCCAGCAAAGGGGCCTTGGATCATGAAGATTGCAAGCTGAGGAACTCCAATAAGAGAATGAAACTGTATATAAGTACTGTGCATTAACCAATTGAGCCACTGGAACTCCAAGAAACCTTATAGATAAGTAAATATAACTGGCAAATAATAATAATAATAAAACTTATACTCATATATGTATCACAGCACTATTCACAGTAGCAAAGATATGGAATCAACCTAAATGTCCATCAATGGATGATTGGATAAAGTAAATGTAGTGTGTACACATGATGGAATACTATTCAGCCATAAAAAAGAATGAAATCATGTCTTATGCAGCAACACAGGTGGAACTGGAGGCCAGCATCTTATGTGAACAAGCCAAACACGGGAAGTCAAATACGGCATGCTCTCACTCAAAAGTGGGTGCCAAAAATTGCATACACGTGGATGTAGGGAGTAGAATGATACACAGTGGAAACTCAAAATAGAGACAAATGAGGTAGGAGGGGGTGGATGAAGTGGAATTAGTTGATAACTACAATGTATATTATTTAGGTGGTGGATACACTAAAGCTGCAGTCCCTAACCCCTAGGCCGTGGGTCGGTACTAGTTAGGGCACCTGTTAGGGACTGGGCTGCAGAACTCTGCTGCCCCATCCCCAGGTCCATGGAAAAATCATCTTCCATGAAACTCAGGAAACGGGGTGGGGGTGAGGGGTGCACAGCAGGAGGCGAGTGGCCGGCTAGCGAGCAAAGCTTCATCTGTATTTACAGCCACTCCCCATGGCTCGCATCACCACCTGAGCTCCACCTACGCCCTCGGCCACCATCCCCCTACCCCCATCTGTGGAAAAATTATCTTCCATGAAATCGGTCCCTGGTGCCAAAAAGGTTGGGGACCTTTGCTCTAAAGCCCTGACTTCACCAGTACACAACCTATACATGTAACAAAATTGCACTTGTACCCCATAAATTTATACAAATAAAAAAACTAAATAAAATGAAAGGAACAGCTGCATAAAAGCTACTGTGATTGGCTTCAATCTTTCGCTTAACAAATATTTTGATCCTTTGCTTCCAGGTGCTGGATAAACCACAATAAATAAGGCAAACACGGTCTTTTAGTCACAAGAAAATTTACACTGCAGTGGCTGAATTCATCTATATGGATGGATAAGACCCCTGATATGAGCACTGATTCTTAGTTCTCCAGCTGCTTTCTTCCCTGGGGTAGTGTTTGGGTGTTCAGTGAGCTGCCATTGAAGCCAGTTCTCCTAACTCTGGAATTAACACAGCTTAAGTCTCAAGGTGACTTTTAAAATGGGAAAGTGTGTTACAATATCACTTGAAAATGGTCTCCTTGCCAAGGTCTTTCTCTTTGAAACATTATCGGCTATGAGACCTTGTTAACATGCTTCAGTAAATCATGCCATTTTGAAAGTACTGCTTAAAGAAGTGAAATATCATTCATCCATACCAAATATTAAATAAACAAAAAAGATTTGTCACCAATTAATTGCCCTTTCTTCTGTTTATTCAATGAGGAGAGGGTGAATGTCTCTCAGATACATAATAAAAGGAGCAAAAGCTGGCAAAAGACAAGGAATGAGATCTCACAGAATCTATCTATGCCAATTTTCACTGAAAGTATCAAGATAAAGAATGAGAAAGTTTTTATTTAACTTAGTTTCCTAAATCCCTGCACTTAAAAATGACTAGATAAATGTGTAGCATTATCATTCCTATTGTCTGAGGCAAACACAGAGAAAAACAGTGCAATATGCACTTTTTATACTTATTCAATAAATATTTATTGAGTAGCTACTATGTATAGACATGTTGTTTAGGTGCTTGAGAAATGACAATAAAATAAAAATCCTTGCTCTTGAAAAGTTTATATTCATTTAAAATAGCCCCAAACCCCTTGAAGTGAGTGCTGTTATTAATTCCATTTCTCAGAAGATAAGTACTATACAATGGGATTTAGAGGTTAATTAATTTGCTTGATGTCATACAGCTATTAAGTTGAAAGACAGGCTGTGAATCCAGGTCTGAATGACTCTAGAGCTTGAATTTTTAATTACTTTACATATAAAACCCAATGTATAGTAAATTCAAATTGACCACAAACCGGTAGCAATTTCCTTAAAGACAATGAATATAAAACTGTGGAGCTAATTATAATGAAATGGATTAACCTCAGAAAACCAGCTACTTTCTTCTAGAACTGCCCCCACTCCACCCCATGTGAAAGGTTTACCATAGAAACAAACACTAGAGGTAGTATGAAGTAAACAGTAAGGACACGGGGCTGTGAAGTCAGAAAGACCTGGTGTCTCTTCTTTTCTTGGTGCTCGTTAGATGTGAGATGTTGAGCAATTACCCAGTGCCCCAGAGCTTTCCTTTACTCATGTACAAAGTGGAGTAGATAATAGTACCTACCAAAAGGAGCTATTGTGCAGCCTAAGAAAGGCTAACCCTTAGCACTGCCCCTGACCTGCGTGAAGTTTACACTCAAAAGAGATTTGGCCTGACTCCTTCTGCTCTTCTGTCAATAAACACATAAGGGAGAAGAACTACCCACATTAAAAATATAGATACCTGGTACATTTAGTGAGGATAAATCATGGCTTTTTATAGCTCTTGGTTTTTCATAGTCCTAGACATTTCTCAGGTAACCTTGAGAAGAGAGGTTTTCATCTTAAAGACAGCTAATTAGTTGCCTCTAGCATAATTTATAGGTACATAAAAGCACTCTTTTGTGTTCCAGGATAATTATCAAAATTTGTAGAGAATTACCTTAAACTAAAAGCAATTTTAATATCAAACTAGTTAAATTTCTGTCTGATAAATAATGCATTGAGGAAAATTTCAAGTGATATTTCTCACTTTCTAAACTTGAAAAAAAATATTGGTGACAATAATGTTTTTTAGTTTGAAAAGGTTATCTGTGTGTGTATATAAGATATGTATATGTATGTATGTGTATATATGTATATCATATATGTGTGTGTGTGTATATATATATATCTTAGAGTGGAGACAATCTTTCTAAGTAATGTGCCAAATAGAAAAGCAATAACAGACAAGATGGGTAGATTTTGACCCCATAGAAAATGAAAGTTCCACATTAAAAAAATGCAATAAGCAAAGCATAAAAATATATTACAAGCCAGAAGAACATGTGATATACAAAATAATTTTTGTTCTATATATAGTTCTCAAATCACTCAGAAAAATGAAAACTCTTAGGAATAAGTGGGCAGAGGACATGTCTCAGTTTTGTGCTGCTATAACAGAACACCTGAAACTGGGTAATTTATAAAAAACATAAATTTATTTTCTCACAGTTCTGAAGGCTGGGAAGTCCAAGATCAAGGCTCCAGTCAGTTCAGTTGTCTGGTGAGGGCTATCTCCTCATCCTCTGGAGAGAAGAAACAATGTTTACACAAGGCAGAAGGTGGAAGGACAAGCTTACCCAGCACTGCAGAAAAACATTCTAAGGGCCTTATCAGCTCTTTGAGGCCCCTCCTTTAATACTATTATATTGACAACACCTGAAACTTGGAGGGGACACATTCAAACCACAGCAGGACATAAAAGGCATTTCACACACAGAATAAAAACAGACACACACACAAATGACACTGAAGTATTAGAAAAATTTTCTAACTTACTCAATTGATAACTGCAAGCTAAAGTAAGTACATTTTTTCCCACAAATATGAGCAGTAGATATCAAAATGAAAATTAATGGTCAACATTAGCAAAGTGTGAGGAAACGAGCATTTATTATAAATAAGATAAAAATTAATGCATTCTGCCTAGAGAGCAACTTGATAATATCCCCCAAAATATTAAAATGCAAGTATTGTTTTATCTAGTATTTCTATTTCTGGAATTTGTCTTACAGATATACACATTGTGTGTAAAAAATTATTCATTGAAGAATGTCAGCATTGTTTATTGAAGCCAAAGGCTAAAATTTATGTAAGTGGCCAAGACTGGGTTGGAAAAGAAAATTATATTAGATACATACAATGGTATAATATGTAGTAGATCTATTTATATGGGCTATAATGGTATTATATCCAAAATACATGGAAAGGAAAAAAATACTAGACAAATAAGCTTACTTAGTATAATAAGCTCTCATCTGGGTAAACAAACAAACATTCATATATACATATATATATATAGAGAGAGAGAGAGAGACAAAGAAGAGAGATTTATTTTTCATGTTTACATTGTATAATCATTGCCTTTTCATTTTTAAGTTATTAAATATATATAAATACGTACTATTAACAAAAGACAAATCTGGGAAGAACAGATAATAGTAGTAATGAATATAACTAATGGAAAATAAATGGAATTTCAATAATTATACTATTTAACATATAAAAATATTAATATTTAATTCACAAAATATGTATGAAATTTGACATTAGAGATTAAGAAAATGTTGATGGAAATTAATTATATGATTGCTAAAATAATAAATATTGATAGAAAGCTAGAATAATTTCCCAGATGGGAGAAAGAGAGAAAGGGAGAGAGAAAAAGAGAAAACCAGAGATAGAAAAAAATATATAACAGATATTCAAGACTAATTTCATAACCTTACAGTTATATTTACTATGCATTCTGAAAAAAGTTATAAAAATATAAAATATGAAGGAGAAAATAATTACGTAATTAATAAATTAAACAATTCTAAAAGCTAAAAAAATGTATCTTCAAATCAAAAAGACTAAGCTGGAAGAATGAACAATGATCACCACCTAAACTTTGGGATTTCAGAATACCTAGGTTGAAAAGAATGGCCTAAATATTTTTGAGAAAGAGGAGAAAAGATCACTGCCAACAAACCAAAATCAAGTTAGTATCAAAAATATCATCTGTCATTCAAGTTTCTAAATACTAACAGTGGAGTCCATCAAAGCTCCAGGAAAAAGGAGCTGGCCTAGGATTCTATACACAGCCAAAATAATGGTAAATATGAGGCAAAAGTGGGAATGTAAGGACTTATCATTTATCAGCTAAGAAAGGACTTAGCAATATTATTTCCTATGTATTCTTCCTACAGAATTCACTCAAAGATGTGTTTCAGGAGAAAAGGATAATAAGATGACATGCAATTCAAGAAAGAATGAAACTAACACTGGAAACCAAACAAAATAAATTCCTGGATAATGGCTATACAATGACCATAAAAAACAATAAACTCCCCAAAGTTGAGCAGCAAGTTACAGGTTTCCAAGATAGCTATGTATTATGAGAAGTAGTTTTCAAGAGGTATTTCTTGAATAGAAATAACTAAATGGATAGGATTGAGCAGATAACAAAAGATGTTAAAATATTTTGGTGATAGTGTTCTGTTTCTCTGAACTAAGTGATATTTAACTACTAAGAACATCCCCTAGTATGTTCTGTCTCTGAAATGACTATACTTCATAATTTTAACATTACATGGCTTGTGCTTCACCATTATAAAACACTTTTATAAATCATCTTATTCAATATTGGCGGTGGAATATTTATTCAATTTAGTAAACACTTTGCTTGTTCCAGATATAGGATTAGATCATTTAAAAGTAATAGTTTCATTTTTCAAGTGACTTCCTGCAGAGCTGACAAAAACACTAACACTAAAATTTCCAAGAGGTGGTATGACAAGCAAAGGAAACAAGGAGCTGTGGGTTAAATGACATTTGTCTTGAAAAACCCTATTACTTCCAAAAAACATTTTCCAATTCTTTATTAATTAGAAAGTACTTCAAAGCTGGGTTTTTGAAGAAACAAGTCACAATGTATTGGGTGAATTTAGATTGAGTTAAGAAAAAACTGAAGCTTTATTTATAGGGAATTTAAAAATTGAAATCACTGGGACGCAGTTACAGCCAGTCCAGCTGACATACAGAAACAGATAAAACATCACTTTGTCACCAGCTTCATGGCTTCAACTCGAATGATGTTTAGAGAAAGAAAGGGCTCAATGTGTATAATTATTTGATTATATCACACTGCTGTGCAGAAGTTCTGATATAAAGAAAACAGTTATAAATTACTTTCTCTGCACCTATTCCTTTGGTTCTAGCATCGCTCTCTCCTCCTACTGCCAAAGACCTACACATTTTATTAAATGCAATTTTAAAGCACACTTAAATCAAAATTGATTCCCAATATTGCATAAGATCTTTGGAACCAAACATTAGCTGAGAACAGTAATTTAATATTCCATAAACTTATAGGCAGCCATGTAAATTAATACAAACACAAAACTTTCTGGCTTAAGAAAAGTCCAGTTTATTCTTTAGACTACCAGTGATTATTAACATCTGCTACATCAGAGAAAAGGTCATGAAATTGTGTTAAGACATTAAACCATGAGTTGTGTAAATCTGTTTCGATGCTCTACAGGGCTCCTCTGTAGATCAGTAAAATAGGATCATGGCTGCCCCCAAATGTAAACTAGATAGAGGGTGATAGAACTCCAGGGCCTGAGGTTGAGTCATGTTTTTCATTATCACATTATTACACCACTGTAATACAGCTTTAGATGATTAATGGGATCTAAATAATATAGACAAATAAATACTTCTAAACTGTGATTTATCTGAAAACAAAGTATTACATAGTTGATGGTGTTACACTCAAGGCTCAGAAAACTCAATGTACACATGTTGTACTCAGTGTAGACAGTTCAAACTTGTCTCCCTTCTCACCCTACCCCCATGAAGGAGGGCTATTGTATATTGATTAATTAAAATGAAAACATTTATTGGGATGAATTAGAAGATGAGATTTAGTAGGAATAGAAGGAACTATATGGGAGCAGATGCCCCTTTAATCACTTTTTACATTTCCTTTCATAGGTCTTGAGGGTAAGATAGGGCAACAGAATGGGTAGCCCTTGGCATTGAGGACCAGTGTGTTGTAAAAGCCTTGTAGTCCTCTATCCTCCTTTTCTCTGGCTTCCTTATGACTCTTTTTTCCTGTGACCAACCAGTCATCTGGGCCAATTGCTTTTTTTCTCAAACTGAATGGACCAAGCTATGGGTAATCCAGTACAACTTTTTTCTTTTCTGGACAGAGGGGAAAATTTGCTTCTGTTTGCCTGATATGGGCTAGCCTTTACTACTAATGCCATAAGACCTGAGGTACAGATGTAAAAGAGAGTGCTTGACAAATATGGCTGTAAATCTAAACAAATCAATTTTCTACATGTTCCTATCTAGCTAACCAGTAGACTTCATTGGGGTTTGGGGCCAAAATGCTAGCTAGTAATAAATGTTCCTTTGCCTGACCTTGTTGTCCTCTATTCACATATTTTCCCTTAGAAACTGAAGAAGGGAAAGAAAGAAGAAAGGTAGTAAAAGATAGAGCAATCCTCATTCACAGCTTGATAATTCTGTTTCTGTCGTTAAATAGCCATTGGAACTGCTCTGGAATTCAGAGTGGAGTGAATTTTTGTTTTGCTTTGTTTTTTCCTGCATCACATTCCCTATATTAGAATTTTAGATAATCATAACAAATATAAGAACAATTTAAATACCGCCTCCCTCAACATCACATTTTCCTAGGACTGGGATTACTTTGAAAACAAAGATTTTTCATAAATTTATAATGCAAAAATATTCACACTGTTACACTCAAAACCCAAAGAAATTAAAATCTTTGTGGACACAAAAATAGACGTTTGTGGGATTAATGTTAAACATATCAATAACTGACCTTTGTAGGATATTTGAAAGTAGAGGATTGAGTCTCCTGGGAAAGAAAACTTCTGTGAGTTCTTTAACGTATATTGAGGTGGACATATATATACCATTTGATACAATAGGAATCCTTGTCCTTGGCCACCGGCCAGTCAAAATCAAAGAAGAGATACAATACCAATTAAGATGAAAAATAGTTCTCATTCGTTTATGGGAAAAAAAATCACCTACAAAAATGAATTTTGAGGAGTGAAAGTCTTCCTCTAAAGTATACTTGTCTAAAAGATGAGCTTTTGATCACGTAGATATTACCATTCATAAAAATCTATTATTAACCTTACTAATTATATTGTATTTACTTTGAAATAGTTTATCCTTTGACCTTTTGTTTTACACAGTCATCTTCTTAAAAAGATCTTTTAAAGAGTTTCTTAGGCCCGGTGCGGTGGCTCACGCCTGTAATCCTAGCTCTCTGGGAGGCCGAGGTGGGCAGATCGTTTAGAGCTCAGGAGTTCGAGACCAGCCTGAGCAAGAGCGAGACCCCATCTCTACTATAAACGGAAAGAAATTAATTGGCCAACTAATATATATAGAAAAAGTTAGCCGGGCATGGTGGCACATGCCTGTAGTCCCAGCTACTTGGGAGGCTGAGGCAGCAGGATTGCTTGAGCCCAGGAGTTTGAGGTTGCTGTGAGCTAGGCTGACGCCACGGCACTCACTCTAGCCTGGGCAACAAAGTGAGACTCTGTCTCAAAAAAAAAAAAAAAAAAAAAAAAAGAGTTTCCCCTGGGTATTAATTTATCTTTAATATAAAGTCCACATCTGTGGAATTTGGAAATTACCTTGCAATTTTATGAAATGCCTTACTCTTTTTTTTTTTTTTTGAAATGCCTTACTCTTAAGAGTTCTATCTGAGAGTTAAGGCTTTGAATTTCCTTCTGTTGTTGGTCCCCTGATAAGCCCCACCTTGTCACAATATCCTACAGTGACAAGTTCACTACTGATGAGTCACTAATAATATAACACTTCTGCCCCCACAGACCCACTTCCAGAATATAGAAGTATACAAAGAGAGCACTGGTCAAAGTGCCATCACTCCCAATCCCAAGTGACTTCCTTTATAGTTAACCAGGGAGAAATGGTATGGTATAGTATGTTTTGGAAACTGGAAATGCTGAACAATAAAAATAGCCTTCACTCTGGAGAGCAGGATTTTTGCTCATCCTTAGCTTTCATACATTGCATAGGTTGATGCTCACATAGGGGTCTGGGGCCTGGAGTCAAATTACCTCTCTCAATGTCTCATTACTAAAAGACTCAGAATAAAACAGAATGAATGTGAAATATCTCTGGCATATATTAATATCTGAAATGCATTAGATTGTATCTTTCATTTTTTAATCCTTTTCCTTTTTTTTTTTTTTTTTTTACTGATTTTGTAATTTGACAAAGCTCCTTATAGCAGATGTACTAGTGCACTGTGGAGAACATGTATTATGGATAAGAGCTGTCATCTTGCTCCCCCATTCGCATTTGCAGCTGCTCAGGAGACACACAACTTCAGCTGGTAAGCTTATTTTATTCCTCTGTGCTTAAAGAAATAGGCAGGGAACAATGCGAACCTGTAAATCCTGCCCAGATTCATTTAAAGCTTTTGGCTAATACTGAGGAAATGGAAAATTATTACTATGCATTGCCTTTCTTTAGACGAAAAAGGAAGGAGTAAAGGAGATTCTGTTGGAATGAGAAAAGCAATGTCCAAAAAAATTTACGTTATTGATTTTTTATATTGTCTTTCATGGCTTTAAAGTCATGTTTTTTAATTACAATAAAGAAAAAGTTTCCGTTCAGAACAGAGATCACATAGGATTGAAAACTCAGCTACTAATGGTTCTCATTTAAAGGTTCTCCTTAAAGGATCCTATTAAAGGCTGGGTTTGTGTCCATTTTCAAATACGTTTACATCACTGTCTAAAATTTAATAGATGCATGTTCACACAAAGGCCTGTACACCAGCGTTCATGCAGCTTTATTTATATTAGCCCCAAACTAGAATCAACCCCAATATCTGTCAACTGGTAAATGGATAACAAAAATATGGCATACCTGTGCAATGGATACTACTTGACAGTAAAACAGGAATGAACTATGATATCGCAACAATGCAGATGAATCCAAACACATTTTGCTCGGTGAATGAAGTTAGACACAATAGAGTTCACACAGAATCATTCCATTTACACTACATTCAGGAAAAGCAAAACTAGAGTGACAGAAAGATCAGTGATTGCAGGGACCAGTGATGGGAAAGGGGATAAACCACAGAGGGCAGGAAAGAATTTTGTGTGGTGATGAAAATGTTTATATTTAAATTATGCTGATAACATAATTTTGTACATGTATCAGAAATCATTGATCTGTACACAAAAATTAGGTCAATTTTATCATCTTAAACTACATTTCAATAATTTTAAAAATTCAGTATATTTCTATCAAAGGGATAATAGCTTAAATGACATAGCATTCAAAATGAGATAAAAAATTAGTAAAAAGCACATGCACTTCAGCTCCCAAGAGCAGCTTATGCCAAAAATCAAACGGACAAGTTAAAATGTCAGTTTTGCCACACCCAAACTGTGCAAAAGGGAGAAAACAATAGTATTTAATTCTTAGGATTTTTGTAAAAATTAACGAGATGATGTGTTAAATGCGAAGTTGAATATCTGATATATAGTAAAGACTCAAAAACTACTATTTTATTATCACTAAGGCAAATTATTTAAGCAATTGTTTATAGTATTAATGTCTTTTTAATATTTTGTTAGTTTCAATTGCTATCTGTCACGCAAGAAATCCAATTTATCCTAAAGGTCCTGCCTTCTAACATTCTGCTATTGTTTATTCATTCCTCTATTCAACAATACCTATGGATCACTATCCATGTGCCAGATTCTCTGTTGAGTGCTGGGAATAATGTATCAAACCAATCACAGACAGTCCCCTGACCTCATGCAAAGATGGTTATTAAATACATGATATAACATGAGTCATATAACATAAACAATTAAATATATGACTTCAAATTATGAAATGTGCTACAAATTAGAAGAATATGATAATATGCTAGGTAATGAAAAAGAGGGTAATTTTGATGAGGGATGTATGGAAGTCTTCTCTAAGAAAGGAATATTTGAGCTGAAACCTAAGTCTGAGAAGAAGCATTCCTCTTAAAGAGCATGGCAAAGACCCTGCAGTATAAAAATGTTTGATGAACTTGAGGAACTAGAAAAAAAGCAAAACAAAAATGCTAATGTTCCTGGTGGGTAACAAGAGAGTAGCAGCAAGAGGTGGGCATGGAGAGCTAGACAAGGGTGGATGATGGAGAGGTTGGTGGGTCATGCTAAGATCAACTCACAAGTATTGTCCTACTTAACACAATAGTCAAGAATAATTATCAAGTGATTTCTATGTTCCCAACATTATTTCAAGTGCTCTATATGAACTATTTCATTTAACTATAAAAACTCCTATTGATCATCAGGCCCATTTTATAGCCCAGACAACTGAGTTTTAATAATTTGTTTAATATCACAGACAGGATCCAGACAGCAAAACAAAGACAGGGACCTCTAGCTTTGGCGCCTACCCACTTAACCACTGTGTTATGTGGCTTCTCTCTGTTACACTGCCACTCAGTTTAGGACGAAGACATGTGATAACAGGATCCATTTTATGTGTTGAAAAAGTCACCCTATCTGCTGTGGGAAGAATGGGATATAGAGAAACAAGAATGGATGCAGGGAGAACAGTTAGAAAATAATTACAGCAGTCAAGGAATGATTCATGGTCATATGACCTGTCCAGTTGCACAGGAGCCCACACTTAGAAGGGCACTGCTCTTGGCTTAATTCTACTGCAGTTATCTTCAAATTCTAAATAATTCTTGAACAATGGGCCCTGAATTTTCATTTTGCACTGAGTCCCCAAGTTATGCATTGATAGCGGTTCTGACAGTTTCTCATGCAAGAGAATCTAACAAGTTGGATTTTTAGATTAATTGGCTCACCTCTGATGACTAGAGCTCTGCATCTTCCTTACCAATATCCTCCCTTAGGGATGAAGGGAATTGTCATTTATTAAACATTGAGCTAGGCAAGATCCTAGGGCTTTACCTACATGATTCAATTAATCATCACTACCACCTTATAAAGGAGATTCTATTGTCAGCACTTTGTTAGACGAGAGAATGATTGCTTAACTTAAGAGGTTAAGTCATGGGGCATAGCTGATACCTTTAAATCCAGATCTAGTCTTCTAAACCAAATCTTGTCTCTGAGGCCGTGGTTTGTATTGTCCACCCCAGAATCCTATTGCTATGCTATGCCCATTGGTGCGGCACCTCATTCCTGCCTGGAGCCCAGCGACCAAACTTGAGCCTGACCAGTCACTGGAGATTGCCCTCCCAGATAAAACCCACTTTCACACCTGTCCCCTACTAAAGTCTGGGCTGGCCTTTCCTCAGGCCCTAAGAATCTATAAATTAACCAACTTTAAGATAAAATACCATTCAAAAATCTCCAAATCTCCTCAAATTTGCAATGTTTTCTTTAAATCCTGGAGTTTTTGTGTGCTTATTGGATTCAGAGTTTGACACTACCACAAAGCTATTGACAGCCCTGTAGTCTTTTATTTGTGTAGCTTGTCTAATCACTTAGACAGTCTGTGAATGTCGTAATCCTACTTCATTGAATCACAATCCGTCTAAACTTCAGAGATCAGAGCATTTACCCAGATACAGGGTGATACTTAATTTCCACTCCAGTTCTCCATAATCTCTGACAAAAGTTTATACACTTCAACAGAACTTTCACAGGGGAAAACACAGCAGGGACATAAATATCAAATTCAGTCTTTGAGGGCAATTCTGAAAGTTTTATTATGTAACATAAACATTTTTCCAAAACATAAGTGTAAAATGTATCTTCTTTCCTGTCCAAGTTTTAGAATTCAGTCCCCTGTTTACAACAATGCAAAACAAAAACATTATTTCAATCATAATTTAAAAACAAACAAATTTTAGGTATATTAAAGTAACTAATGAGTATAGTTTCCCTGACAATATTTGGTTAGCCACACAAAATAAAAATCAGTGTGGTAGCCCTATCTAATGACATGGAACAAAATTAAACTTGTGTTCAAATTACTAATGAGAATTTGGTTCCCAAATCTCCATTTCTATTCTGTTGTGTGCCTCGAAGGAGAAAACAGGATTCTAGTGCACTATTTCTAATACTGGATAAGAAGTAAGAAAAACAGTGCTATCTTTTGCTGAGAGGAACTTCATGATGCATAATTTCCCATTTACTGGATATTTATTGCCTAGGCAAGATACCCACTTAAATTCACAATTTTCTATCCTTTTCAAGAGTCAAAGTCTCCTTCTGACATAGTACTGTACTGATTTGTCCATTAGAAGCCAAAATCAGGTGGCCGTTAAGGACATTGTACTAAGTATCCTTCAAACTGCACACTAACCCTTCTGCACAGCTCAAAATGGAATTCAACATGACACTTTTCATTTACATAAAGCTGACACTTTCAGCCTGTTGGAAAGTGTTCTGGAACTTTGTATTCTACCATAAACATAAATGCTACCTAGATAATGTCCCAATTACATTAAGTGGAATGCTTCACCAAAATTGAGGTGGCCTTCTTCATGGTTTATTTAACAACTCACACAGAGTAAAGGAGACTTTTCTTCTAGACTAATGTCCTTTATTAGTCATCAGGTTTTGTTTTGCTTTTTTTTCTGTCTACTATAATCATTCCATTAGTGAATGGAATGAGTAATGAAGATTCCCACATTCATCCTCACATTCCTGAAGTGATCTTAGGATAGTGTATTAAATGGGTATGAGGATCAATCAGCGTCTGATTTACTGAATATTGAGCAAAACAGGGAAAAAGAAACCCACCATTAAATTGAGAATATTGACAGGTGAAGAAGTCGTAAGGAGGTTTGCAACCTATACTTGGTAAGATAGAATATATATTTGAAAATATTAGAGTTAACAAACCCCATTATTTGCTCCATAAATGGAATATCCTCTAAAGATGAGAACTTTTAGTCAATGACTAAAAGTCATTGTAGTCATTGACTAAAAGTGAATAATCTTGTGATGAATCAGTCGAGAAGTGCTAATTAAAAATCTATTTAAAGCTGATAACTAGGTGATCACATAATTTATCATCTACATAGAGACACTTTTAAAATAAAAGGAAGGGTTAAATAATTACAATGAGGCAGTAAGTATAAAATACGATTGTCATGAGCAAACCAGGAATATACACTTTAATTGACTTTTGCCCTCAGTGCATACCCAATTTGAGACAGATCACTCAAGAATTAGCAAACATAGAAGATATGCAAACAGGATACTGGACAATTTAAATCAATTAAATGTATAATTGTATATGAGCAACACATGTATTTTATTCTTAGAAGCAGAACTGTGAGCCATGGTTCTAATTTAAACAAAAGTACTATTAAACATATAGTCTTTAGCTAAAAGAAAGAAGGTCCAGAAAAAGTGGGTGGGATAGAAGAGGATCTAAGAACCATGACATGGGAGAAAGAACTGAAAGACGTGCAGTGGGTTAACCAGGAAAGAGAAGATTTAGTAGTAGGGCATGAAAACTATTTGTAAATCCTTTGAGGACTGTCATGAACAAGAGGGTTATACTTATTTTCTGTGCTTCAGAGGTCAGAGCTAGGATTAAAGGCTGAAAAAGGCTGAAAGAGGCTGCTAGCTTTCGGCTTAACAAAAGATCATTTTTCAACAATGAAGAGTGCCCCAAAACAGAATAGGCTGCCACATAAGTTAGTGAGCTCCCCAACACTACACGTACACAAATGGAATTTAGACAACCATTTACTCTGTTTATGGAACATGTAGTATATGCTACATACTTTGCTAAACAGATAACAAAAGAAAAGTCCTATCTAAAAGTCACATCAATCCTATATGGTGGTCACTACTATAATCATGTCTGTTTCATATAATAAATAAGGAAACCAAACCATGTCAAAGACATAAGCCTAGTACAGATGATACAGGATTGAACTAAGTTGATTTCTAAGTTTCCTTCTATAGTCAAGATAATTTTCAAATCCTGGACTAAATTTTCTTAAACAATTAGGCAATTATCTCAAATATGGAGAAGTCCAAAGACAGAATCAGTTAAGGTTTATTGCTTGTGTTTTTTGCCTTTATCTTGGTTTTGACCTCCTCCCTGTGCCGGGTTCATTCACAGGGTGATTGCAAGATACTGGCAATAATATCAGTCATAATATCCAGAAATAAGAGCATACAGAAGCAGACAAAATCTTCTCTTTTAGTGTCTTCTGAAGTATGAAAAATAGTTTCTCAGAACCTTTCTCACATCTCATTGGACAGAACTCTGTCATATAATTGCCTCTAAGCCAATCAGTCAATGGTAGGGGGAATGAAACCATTGTGACTGAATTCCACCTGTCAGGACTTATTCTTGATTCAAATGGAAGACACATGGATGCTTCTGTAGTCTTATTACTCAAAGTATGATTCGCAGAATAGCAGTATATACATTATCTGGGAGCTTGGTTAGAAATGCAGAATCCCAGGCTTCACCTCAGACCCACTGAATACAAAAATATGCATTTAGTAAGGTGATTTGTGTTTACATTAAAGTTTACAATGCTATTCCCTATAGTGTCTGCTATACTTTCTAAGTCCTAGATTATTCAATCTTATTAAAATACCATATAAAGGAGTAAAACCACAATGATAGAAAAAAGTTCAAACTTGAGTTCTGGGTGTGTACTGTAGAGTAAAACAATCTTCAGCCCAGAATTTAGGCCAGTCATATTGTCACATTGATTCTGAATGTCTCATCTTTTCATGTTAACACACCATGACCATCATGCCATTTGCCAGGGATGACTACACACAGACAGACACACACACACACACACACTATATTTGTGTGTGTGTGTGTGTGTATATATATATGTGTATATATATATATATATATAGAGAGAGAGAGAGAGATTATACATATAATTAATTTGTGAGTTTTCATACTTCTGTAAACCACCAGAGTTCTGATTTTAAAGACTCATGCAATCACAAATATGTTTGGCAAGTCTTACAGCTTCTTTCATCTAGAGATATCAAATGCTTTACACATAATTGAGCTTTGAAGGGAAGGCAGGAGAAAGTGGTTATTTGTAAATTTGTATTTGCAGTTAGCTTATTGGAATATCACAATAATTTTGAGACAACTAACATGCAAAAGACAACATGGCTCTGTGGAGCCTTTGGTGGGATGGCACAGTAATTAATTGGTTGCATCATGGCCAAAGGTTATTATCTGAGCAGCTGTTTCTTTACAAAGCCTGCATGATCTGTAGCCGAAGGGTTATCATGAAAGAAAGGAAAAAAAAAAAAAAAGATTTGTTTACTTGTGATAGTGTTGGCTCTTTTTGACTAGGAATTATTTATCTACCCTGTATGCCTTCCCTGTGCAGTATTTCTGCAACGTTTGCCTAGGAATGAGAGAAGCAGCTCAAATATGAATCCAGAGGGTTATACCCTATTAGGATTTACCTCTCATCTTGAATGCTAGATATTATGGCTAACTTTATAAAAAGTGGGGAAAAATTCACACAATGCAGCACCAAACCGAGGACTCTGGATAGCAGCAGCAAGAGAAAAGAGTCTTACCTTTCTTTACAGGGCTAGTGGAGGTTTAGTGGGATTTTTCCATTCCTTTGAAAATAGTGCCAGCAAATGCTATTTTCAGTTGTGTTAGTCCACACACTCAGAGAAACATGTCCTAAGAAGGAAATACATGTGCAAGGATTTTATCTGTGGAAGAAAATGGGGAGAGTGCCTGGTGGTCTGGGAGAGCCACCAGACCATGAGACCATACTGACCCTGAGCACAGGAGAACAGAAGGAAGGTTGGGTGCAGCCATCCTAGACTGCTGTGAGGTCTAAGAAGTTTTGTCAAAGCTACCAGGGAGCATTCAAGCCCAAATCAGCAGCCACGTGACTTCTATGACCCTCAAGGAACTAGCCTTTTTAGGTATCCCTGCTATGTTTTGTCACCATCTGGGAGCAGTCATGGAAAGCCTGTCCTTGGCCAGAATATAGAAATGGGTTTCAGAGCACAGCAGCTCGGTTCTTGCTTAATTTTTTTCTTTTCTTTTTTTTTTTTTTTTTTTTTTTTGAGTCAGAGTCTCACTCTGTTGCCAGGGATAGAGTGCTGTGGCATCAGCCTAGATCACAGCAACCTCAAATTCCTGGGCTCAAGCGATCCTCCTGCCTCGGGAGGATCCCGAGTAGCTGGGACTACCTGCTGCGCCACCATGCCCGGGTAATTTTTTCTATATATTTTTAGTTGGCCAATTAATTTCTTTCTATTTTTAGTATAGAAGAGGTCTTGCTCTTGCTCAGGCTAGTCTCAAACTCCTGAGCTCAAGCAATCCTCCCGCCTCGGTCTTCCAGAGTGCTAGGATTACAGGCATGAGCCACCGCGCCCGGCCAGTTCTTGTTTAATTAATCTCTCTGTAGTAGGAGGTCTATGAGGGGCACTTTGTACACCAGAGATTGGCAAACTATAACCAGTGGGCAGATCTCCTGTTTTTGTTAATATTAATAAAATTTTACTAGACACAGACATGCCCATCTATTTGCATATTGCTTATGTATACTTGTATACTACAATAGCAGAGTTCAGTAGTTGCAACAGAGCCTGTATGTCCAACGAGCCTAAAATATTTACAATCCAGGCTTTTAAGAAAAAGTTTGCCTACCCCTTCTCTACACTGCCAGAGTCCACCCCTTGAACCTCAAAGATCTACTTCTCTGGGAAGATCCACTTCACAGTTTCAGGAAATGATTCCTCCATATATTCCAATGGGCTTTTATTCCTAAATTGAAATTTATAAGAGGGAGGTTATTGAGATGAACTGTAGTTCCTGCCTCATAGTTGATCTTAGGGCCACAACAGTACTCATTCTTACCCTTTTTTACTATCCATTCTATATCCCCCACACCTTGGTAGATGATAGGTAAAAAGTGTAAATCCTTGATAATAATTCATTTCTTTATAGTGATAATGGGGCACAGGAGTATCAGAAGTTGCCCCAGTGGGTCACCTGGAGTCTACACATTTCCCCTCCTTTCCCTTTTAATAGTCTTACCTTTCTCTGCTGATAAGGGTCATTTACCCTTGCCAGGATGATGACATTTCTATTCATCCACTGGTCTTTGAACACAAGAAGTCCAAGTGTACCAGTGAAAGTTGTTAGCTTGTAGTTAATGGAAACACTTACTTTGTCCTCTGACTAGAGAGTGCCCCTTTTTGGGGACCAGGATCTCTAGCCAAGTAGAGGTCAGAGCTGTAGAGAAGAGAAGCAAAAATCTTCATTAAGAATGACGGTAAATGATGGTCATTAAGAATGATGGCAAAAGGGGCCTTTCCTGCTTCAACCCGTTGGTTCCTATATACATATATTCTTCCTTTTTGGGACACAGAGTACTATAGTTACTTCTGATTTAATAAATATACTGCATCCTTAAGGTTGCCACCCCTGATTTCAAAGCCTTAGCCTTTCCTCTGAGCCGATACTTTAGCCATGTGTCTTTAGAAGGCCATTCCAGCATTCTGAGAGGATGGTTACTTCTGAGAAGTGCGATACATGACATCTCTAGTGGATCCCATGTTCATGGCCTAATCCCAGTCTCCTTCAGTGTAAAGTAGGTCCCCTAATCAGATGCCATACTATGTGAGTTTCCATGCCTGTGCGGATTAGGTATTGCATAAACTCTTAGAAAATGATGATGACTGAGATTATGCAGCCAAGTAAAATAAATTCATACCTGAAAAAGGTATTTCTCTTTGTGAGGATGAATTTCTGGCCCTTCTAGAATGGAAGGCTCTCCACCAGGTGGCCCATTGGTCTCCTTGAGGAATAGTTCTATATTAGAGGCTCAGTGTTTTCCTCTATTATTAACACTCCAAGGCAGCAATAGCTAGAGCAGCCTTTGAAAGTGGGAGAAATGCTGTAAGACCTTAGTCTGTGGCACCATAGCCACTCTATTTCTGTGCTCCCAATGTAAATTCTAGAGTGTTCAATGGTAAAACTGGCTAATGTCAATTGTCCAAGTTGTTCAATGCATCTATCATCATGGATACTTTCTTGTGGTCAATAATGTGTGATATAAAACATCTTCACATGTTGTGCCTACTTCAATATGTTCATTCACATGTCAGACCTACTTATCTCTGATACTGTAGTCTTTTATCTTCTAGGCCACTGACCAAAAGACAAGACCACTGCCCACTGCCCAAGTATCTGTCTATATTCTTACCTAGAGCCATGTATTAAGGTTCTCTAGAGAAACAAAACCAATAGGATGTATTAATACATAGATAAAAAGTAAAAGATATATTAGGAAGCATTGGCTTACATGATTATGAAGGCTAAGCAGTCCCACAATCTGCTGTTTACAAGTTGCAGAACCAGAGAAGCTGGGAGTGTAGTTCCAGTCCAAATCCAAAGGCCTGAGAACCAGAGGAGCCAATGGTGCAAGCCTCAGCTCTAGTCGATGGATGTCTCATCTCTAGTACAGAACAAATTCACCCTTACTCCACCTTTATGTTCTATTCTAGCCCTCAAGAAATTGGGTGATACCTTTCCACATTGGTGAGGTCAATCCTTTTACTCAGTCTACCAATTCAAATGCTAATTTCTTCCAGAAACACCCTCATTAACACACCAGAAATAATGTTCAACCAGCTACCTGGGCATCCCCTAGCCCAGTCAAGTTAACACATAAAATTAACCATCACAAGCCACTTCTCTTTTCACACAAAGTATATAATTTGTTGTACTGCTCAGAGTACCATTTATTGGGATGATTTTTTTATTTTGTTTTATTTTATTTTCCAGTGTCTTTCAGGACCACCACTGAATGTGGCTATACTGCAGCCAACATCCATATGTGGTTTTCATCCAGGAACTCAGAGAGATGACACATCCAAAAATCAAGTTCAGGCTTTTCACTTCTCTTACAGATCTGAAGATTCCCCCAAATAACTATATGTCAAGGCAGGTGAGGAGCACTGTGATGAGGTACACGAAAATATCCTTATGTCCTATGGTCCTCCTCAGGCTTAATCCTAGACGTATTACGGTCTTACAATGGACTGATATTGGCCCCATCTGGCTTCATGACATAGTGGATCCAATAGAACCCTGAATATAATAGAGAGTTACAGATACATGGCCACTTTGTGCCCACAGTTAAGCATTCTTTCTCCATCAGGGCCCAGTAAAGCTAAGAGCTCCTTCTGAAAAGGCATATAATTATTTGTTTTTAACGGCATGGTCTTGCTCTAGAATCCCAGGGCATACATTGTGATTCTCTCACTGGGGCTTGCTATAAGTTTCACATTGTGTCTTTTCCCACCAGTGACAATTCTAACATCATAGATCTTGCTAGATCACTTAGGCTAAACAGCAGGGCAGCCTGCACCAAAGCCAAAATTACTGTGGTACCTTTTCCTTCTCCAGGATCCATATAAGCTGGCAGCCTCCTGTGTCACCTGCTATACAGGCCACTACAGTCCAAAGAGGCATGCCAGGCAAAAAGAAGGCTTCGTTTGTGGTGGTAGGTGCAAGAAACAGAAATTCGTTTTTTGTTTTGGCGAGGATATTCAAGCACACTCTTAACCACTGGAATTACATAAATCTCACTGATAGAGCCTTTCCCTGAATTTTCATAAGATTTATCTTTTATCCTTTAGAGTGCATGTTTATCAATGCTTCCAATTTACTAGTCACTTCTCAATCATTGTGTCCAATCTACATGATGTCATCAATGTAATGGATTAGTATCATTTTTGCTGGAATAGTCACACAGTCCAGATATCTTTGGACTATGTTGTGTCAGAGGGCCAGAGAGTTAACATAGCCCTGAGGCAAAACTGTCAGTTAATATTGCTGTTTGTTTCACATGAATACAAACTGTTTCAGATCTTCTTCTAATTGGAAGTGAAAATGACACATACACCAAATCAGTGTTGGCATAGTTTAAATCCAGGGTATTATTAATCTGCTCAAGAAATAATACCATTCCTGACCCAGTAGCTATGATGGGGTCTACTATTTGTTTAAGTTGATGATAATCTGCAATCATTCTCCAGAGTCTGGAGATTCCAAAAGGGTCAGATTGGTTAATTAAACAGAGATCTTATATGGCCCACTGCCATGCATGGTTTAGGTCTCTAGTTGTGGCATTAATCTCTGCCATCCTGAGATGTACATCCTGTAGTCCTAGCTACTTGGGAGGATGAGGTAGAGGGACGGTTTAAGCTTAGTAGTTAGAGACCAGGTTGGGTAACATAGTAAGATGTAAAATAAATAAAAATAATAAAAAATAAATAATTTTTAAAAATCTCTGACATCTCCTCTGGGGATATCATAATGTTTTCTCTTTACTATCTTGTCTGAGAAAGGCAGTTTCAGAAGTTTCCATTTGGTCTTCCTCAGATAATGATACCCTCCTTTATAGATCATGGACAGAATGGTTAATCACAACTGCCAAATATATTGATTTTAATTATGCACTTGGGGATTGGAGAAATGACCTTTGGGTGGATTTTTGCACCTAGTGGTCCCACTATGAACCAGATTTCAATTTATTATCTGGCCCTCATATGCTTCTATCCAACACAGGGGCCATGATGACAGTTGGGTCTAGATGTATCAGTGCCAACTCTGAAACTGTGTCTCAGAGTTCTAAAAGTGTCTGGGTTTAGTCCCCTTTCACCAGTTTATGTTCACATGAGTAAATGGCTATAGATTCCTTTGAGAAAAATTAAGGAGATCATTAGAGAATATACTTGCCATGATGTAGCAATGTCCTTCTCTCAAAGTGTTCCAGGTGTCAAAATTGCCTCAGGTCTAGAAACTTGAGAAGGGATCATGACTCTTTATTGAGGCAACCACTCTTTGCCTTTTGCCCCTACATTTGTTCCTTCTTTTGCCATTATATTGTCTGTTAACCATTTCACAACTCCCAGGTGCTCAAGCCCTCTAGGTTGCCCCTCATGCCTTACCAGTCATTACATTAATTGTGGCCTCTCAGCTTCTAGATGTTAAGTGCTGCCATCTGGTCATTCTTACTTACATCTGGTTATTCATCCACTCTAAGTCCATGAATAATAATGAATCCCCCTTTGCGGCCACATCAGCCTTGATATGCAAAAGGTAACCACTATCAAACTTCTTGGTGATGTTAGTGCATTCACGCCAGCACATTACTGGTGGCCGGAGAGAATCACATGTTCTCAGGGCCCTCTTGTGGAATATCAGTTTCTGATGGATCTCCTGGCCTTATATAATATACCCATTCCAGCACACTCACTTTGCTCTGCCTTTTTTTCCCCTTCCTCTAGCATCTTTCAGGGAAACTCAAGCATTTCTACATCACTGAGACTGAGCCAATGTTTTTCCAGGCCTCTAAGAACTAACCCAGTGGTAAATTGGCATATTTGCCCTATCCCCTGAGATTCTTGCTAGGACATTAAATACCAAGTCTTACTAGAGTGGCTCTAAACCAATACTTATTATTTATGACTTATAACCCTGTTCCTTGATTAAGCATCCTGAAAATTTAATTTCATAATGCTCTCCTGGTTCCTGCTGGTATATGCAAGCTAGTTCTTGCAGGGTTTTAGTTGTATAGACTCTTTCCTCCTTACCAGGTTCAGCAGATGCCTGGCCAGGTTATGTTAGGATTTAACCCTATTATCAACCTTGGAATCAGGAGAAAAGGTATATTAAGTGCCTAAAGGAGATACTTATTTCCTTATGGGGAAGAGATTTCTACTGCTTCTTCCAACAAAGCAGAAGTGCTAGACATGACTACAGAAGAGTCAGTCACCTATGTGAGCCCAGAGGGCCATGGAGAGGGGTGAACAGTGTTAATAACTCTGGGGGCACTCATCCAGATTCCCCATTTTTTGGGATCCCAGATTTTCCTCACCAGGGCCCTGAACATCAACAACAATCCTGCCTTGGCTGAGCATTCTAACGTCTTTAGAGCTCTGACTCTCACAATTAGATTTTCAACATGAAGCTCAGCTGTATCTGCTTTTTCACTGAAGAAGATCAGGACCATTTGTATGCTACCACAATGGCTTTCTGGCTCTTGCAATTAGCCATTGACTTCTTTCTAAGAGCAGTCAGTCTTCCGCTATCCTTCTGCCAGTTGTCAGTGTAATTTAGCTTAGTAACCAGCCAACTTTGCTGTCTTTGTAGGAATTTTCCTCCATAATTTTCAAATGTATCATCATATCTGCCATAGCATTCTTCTCCTCTGAGACATCATCACCAGGAAATCATTATCCATTTAGCCATGCCATTTATCCACACTCCATCTACAATCAAGAGGCCATCCTCTTCACTTGCTAGTTGGTAGGTGAGCCAGTTCCACATTCCCATATTACTACCTGTTTTCTCAAACTACTTGTTACAACTTGCATTAATCTCTATGAGAAAGAAAACAGCCAGAAAGCTGGGGATAACTGGAAGAAACATCAGACCATGTTGGGGGACCCTAAGCAAAGGAGAGAAGAGGGAAGCTTGGGTAGAAGAGACCCAGACCACTGGGCAGTCTAAGAAAAGTCTGGCAAGGCCATTTGGGAGGCCTTAAGTCAAAGTCAGCTGTCAGTAGACTCCTGTGTCTCTCATGAATTGGCTTATCTTTGTAGCTATTCCACACTCAATCCCTGTTTGGAACATCCCATGATCAATGCATCCTTAACCTCAACATGGGGATGAATTTCAGAGTATATCCCTAAGGGCAGGGCCAGCTTCCTAGGCTTGTGGCCTGTGCAGTCACACAGGACCTCACACTCAGTAGGGCCCTGCATTTGTTTTAGTGCTCTGCTCATGTCTCAAAATTCTTCATAATTTTATCTTTGAACTTGTATTTTGTAAGTGAAGTCCAATGGAACAATGGAACATGTGCACAAACAGAAGTGTCTTCCCTTCCTTGCTGCTCCATTCACATTTAGGGCTCAGGATGTCCCCTGGGCATGAAACCCTAGTAGAACCACAACCTAACGGAGTTCAAGCAAGACATAAAACAAGTAGAAAATAAGTTTTTTATGTCTATGACTGAGCAAGTAGGGGTACTGGCGGTGGCCAAGATGCCAATAACCAGCACTTGTGATGCATCCTAAGAAATATGAATGACTAAGGAACCATATCATAACTTGTGTTTCTACTCTGAATGAACCAATCACTTATGCTGAAAATGATGACATAGAAGTAAAGTGAAAGGCAGGGCAACCCGTGGGTCCTTTTCCTTTCAGTCCCTCCTTACTCATCAGTAAACTGAAGGTAAAAAATATTGGTAGGATGTGTGTGTATCAAGAAGTGAAATAAAAACCCCTGAGTGACTTCTGCAGTTTTCATTTTTCTGATAAAAAACAAAATACATGTGTATGTACAAGCTACAAAATACTAACTGTGTAATTCGGTGATCCTGCACATAAGTTAAATGCTCTTATATTTGCATTTAAAATTGGCATTGTATAACGTAAAGATGAATGGTGAAATTCAAACTAGTAATTTAAGATTCTAATTTGTTTTACTTAGAACTGTATTAAATATAGAATTTTTTAAAATCATGAAAAATCAAGAGAGGGACTGTAGAAGAAAGATAAAAGATTTATATTTTAGCACCTTTATTGACACTTATTTTCTGCCTTTTGAACAAGGGCCCCATATTTTCATTTTGAAACAGTCTGTACAAATTATGTAGCTGACCCTGCCTGGAGTCCTTGGTGAATTAAGTTCCCTGTAGTTGAAGGGCAGCAGAGTGTATTGTCATAGTTGTCACATGGGTTGTGGTGTGCAGAAAATCCAGGATTCAAATCTAAGACCCCTAAATCTTGATTATTTAGCTTACCAACTGATAATATCCTCTTAATGTAGAAGTCCAGTCCCCCTTTTTTTATGTCAAGGTATGTTTAAAACTCCTCAAGGTATACTCTTCAATAATATTCTACATCCTAAAGCAATGTCAATGACACATGGTGATGATTATACATGTCAATCATATTTGCTAAGGTGGTCCACTCTATTCCTATATCAAAGTGTGACTCACTTGCTCAATAATTTGTTATTTTTCCTTAGAGTAGATGTTAAGACTTTGGGTTCTATAGTTGGAATGCAAAGTTCTAATTCTGACTGTACAAAGTTACCTGATACATTATTGAAGTTCTGAAGTGTTCAGTTTATTTATCTATAAAATGGGATACTATGAAGCAATTTGAGATAAAGGGAGAGATCATTTGTTGATCAGAGTTATTATCTATTGTTATTATTCCACTCCAGGGCTCATTGTAGCTCAAATTCTCCAAATCAAAGAATTTGTTTCCCATCTTTGAATCTCTGAAAATTCACCTTTAAGTTTGAAGACCATCTTTCTTGGGCAACTAAGCCAATGATGTGTTAGAGCCCTCAGACCACTGCCTGCTCAATTCAGCCTTTGCTCAATACATATTTTTAAAAATAGTTTATTCCCTCTGTGTCAATGAAAAAGAATTTATTATTATATTTAATCACATGCATAAATCACCTTTGTATTATAAGGAAAGAACCCTGTCTAGTTTTGTAAACTTAAAACATTATCCCATACAAGGGTATTTTTCATCAAGAAAATAATATTAATGACTATTATAATACAAATTATTAAGTTATACAAGTGCTTTCTTATTAAATATAACATGTAATTATTTTATTTCATTATATGACATATGTCAATGTTAGAGTTATTGATATTATAGATTTTGTGTTAATACAGCATGCCTGTCTATAGGCTAACAGGAAGAAAATAAGTATCCCCTTTTTCTGGATTCCTTTAGCTGGAATTGGAGGCTCTAAAAATATAAATCATCAGAGCTTATTTTCCCTTTCTGATTTTTCAAAGGTTAAATTAAAAGGTCATGAAGTTGCTTGCCAGTCTCTGAGATATGGAATCTGAACAGAATAAAACAAAATAATAGACCATGTTGCTTCACCCTCCTGGATTTTGCCATAGTCCTGATAATAAATAGATTATCAGGTGGTCTGTGGAAAATGCATCCTCCACTCTCACTGCCATTTCCCCTCTCTACAAGTGCCTAGATTGCATTGCAGTTTAAGATCTTGCTAGCTTTTCTAAAAGTTTAGTAGGCTAGTACCTACAATGATTCTTCCTAATTTTAGTGTCATTCCCAGCTACACTGAAACTGACCTGAAATTCTGTCAGCAAATAAAAACTAAATCAAAATCATGATTTGGGGCAAGTTACTCAAGGCCCAAGGACACTGTTGAAGGTTCTAGTTCATCTTCTAACCTCAGAGGATCTCCGAATTAGCAATTTGGACCCACGGTAACTATTTGATACTCTTACAGATGAACTAAAGATAACTTGAATTCCCTTTGAGATCTTCAAGGTCAGTTTTAATAGCAATTATATCTTTGGAAAAGATTCCTTGCTATTATTCAGAAAGGTTGCCATTGTTTCAGCAACACGAGGAGCTCTACTCTTGAGGAAGAGGCCCATTAGGTCTGGCTCTACTCTTCTCAGTAGAGGAAAATTTGTTCTTCATGCCTTTGTCCAGGCTTTATCCATTCATTAAAAATACATTTATACTGTGTTTATTATTGCTAGGCTAGGTGCTGAGGACATAATGATGAATGAGGTAAGGATTTCTTCATCAAGCTTCCATCCTAATGGAGGAAACAGATAGATACTGCATTGTTTAACAGCTCTGTAGAAAATTAACAGTAATGAGATAGGGAGTATTTGTAGAATATATTTAAAAGATAGATATGAAATTAGAAAGAAAAGGAAATCCCGGATATAAACCTACCTGTTTGGCTTTCTCCTCAGCTTTAATCCTGGACACTCACTGAAGCAACATCCACTGGCCAGAATATAAAATCCTAAATATTTTAGTTCTCTTTAAAGCAATCAGGAATTCGCTTTTGCTTCTCTTTCAACCTATATATATGTCGCTCCTCAGCACCAGTTTCCACTTAGCTTTTTTTTTTTTTTTTTTTTCTTTTATTTCATCATATTATGGAAGTACAAACATTGTTAGGGTTACAAATATTGCCCCTGCCCCCTCCCTCCCCCCGATATGTCCAATCCCCTGGTGGTGTACATCACACACGTTATGGAAGCACACACCCCTTTCCTCCTCCCCACCCCTGCCTGCCCACCACCTGTTAAAAATTTTTTTTTTTTTAACATTTTGGTTACATTGTATATCTTTGCCTCTCCCTAAGAAGGGTTAGAGGTATGCCCTCCCCCTCCAAAATGCTCATCTCATCCCTAAGGTTGGGTCCCCCCCACACACCGAATCTCTGGTGAGCATTGCCACCATTTGAAAACCAAAGTTTAAATCAGTCAGTACCAATTTGATGGCGAGTA